>PVKH010004036.1:0-23972 GCA_004027955.1 Chaetophractus vellerosus
GACCTGCCCTGCCCGTGGCGGCCCTTGCCTGTCCGTGGCAGCTTTTTGCCCTGCCCACGGCGGCTCCGGCCCGCCCATGGCGGCCTGCCATTCTCAAGGCGGTCTGCCCGCTAGGAGAGGTCCCCGGGAACCGAACCGGGCCCAGGGCCTCCCATGTGGTTTCCCAGCGAGCTCTTTATCCACTGAGCTATCTAGCCGGGCCCCTACCTTAGCTTTTTTATCACCTCAAACAGAAACTCTGCACCCATTATGCAATTTCCTTTTCCTCAACCCCCAGCCCCTGGTAATCTGTAATATACTATCTGTCTCTATGAAATTTCCATTTTCTAGATATTCCATATAAGTGAGATCATACAATGTTTGTCTTTTTGTAAATGGCTGATTTCACTAAATATGATGTCTTCAAGGCTCATTTATGTTGTAGCATATATCAGTAGTTCTTTCCTTTTTATGGCTGAATAATATTGCTCTATGTATATACTGCATTTTGTTTATCTATTCATCTGTTGATGGATACATGGGTTGCTTCCACCTTTTGGCTACTGTTAATAACGCTGCTATAAACTTTGGTATATAAGCATCTCTTCAAGTGCCTGCTCTCAATTCTTTTGTGTTTATACCAAGAAGTGGGATTGTAAAATGATATGGTAATTCTATGTTTAACTTTTTGAGGTGCCACCCAACTGTTTTCCACAGTAATGGCACCATTTTATATAGATAGCCCCCCAGCAATGTATGAGGGTTCCAGTTTCTCCATGTCCTTGCCAACACTTGTTATTTTTGTTCCGTTTGTTTGTTTTACTAACAGTCATCCTAGTGGGTGTGAAATGGTGTCTTATTGTGGTTTTGATTTGCATTTACCTGATGACAAATGTTGTAGAGCATCTTTTCACATGCTTATTGGGCATTTGTACTTTTCTTTGGAGAAATGTCCATACATGTCCGTTGCCCATTTTTTAATTGGGTTGTCTTTATTATTGAGTTGTAAGAGTACTTTATATATTCTCAATATTAAACCATTATCTGATATATGGTTAACAATTATTTTCTACCATTCTGTAAGGAATCTGAAAAGTGTGTCTTTTCACTTTCTTGATAGTGTTCGTTGACATAAAAACATTTTTAATTTTGACTAAGTCCATTTTATCTATCGTTTTCTTTGGTTGCCATTTCAACCTTTTTTTTTTTTTAAGATTAATTTTGTTTATTTACTTCTCCCCACCCCCTTGTTGTTTTTCACTTGCTGAGTCTGCTCATCTTCCTTGTTTCTTTAGGAGGCACCAGAAGCTAAACCCAGGACCTTCGACGTTGGAGGGAGGCGTCTAATCGCTTGAGCCGCCTCTGCTCCCTGCTTTGTTATGACTCTCATTCTGTTTTTCCTCCCCACGTCTCTTGTTGCATCATTTTGTTGTGTCAGCTCTCTGTGTCTTCCCATCGCATCAGCTCACTGTCTTCTTTAGGAGGCACCAGGATCTGAACCAGTGACCTCCTATGTGGTAGGCAGGAGCCCACTTGCCTGAGCCACATCTTCTTCCAAACCATTTTTAATTGTACAATTCAGGGGCATTAATGCAGTCACAATGTTGTGCTACTGTCACTACTATCCGTTACCAAAACTTTTTTTTTTTTTTTTTTTTATTTTTTTTATTACATATCTCCCCTTCCCCCCCGTTGCGGCGACGCGCCGAGACTTGGTCACTGCGCAGGAGGTGCAGCTTTCCCTGCTTGTGGGCGGCTTCTGCTTCCATCACGGCCGGCTTTTTCAGTTCGCGGGTGGCTGGCTGTGCTCGATTTGCAGGCGACCTGCCCTGCCCGTGGCGGCTTTTGCCTGTCCGTGGCAGCTTTTTGCCCTGCCCACGGCGGCTCCAGCCCGCCCATGGCGGCTTGCCATTCTCAATGGCGGTCTGCCCACTAGGAGAGGTCCCCGGGAACCGAACCCAGGGCCTCCCATGTGGTTTCCCAGCGAGCTCTTTATCCACTGAGCTATCTAGCCGGGCCCGTTACCAAAACTTTTTATCACCCCAAATAGAAACTCTGTACCCATTAAGCAATAACTCCCCATACCCCTGTGCAGGTGATTTTTATTATCTTACTTTTTTCAAATTCTATGAAGAAAAAGAGTTGTCTCATAATCTTAATTTACATTTTTGGGTGAGTAATGAATTTGAGTATCATCTTTTCAAATACATATTGACTATTCTTGCCTGTTTATAACAGGACTTTAGTTCTATGTCTGTTCATATTCTTTTTTTCCTTTCTCTTTTTTCTTTTATAAAGGGTATTTATTTGGGGTAGAAGCTTACAGTTACCAGGCCATAAAGCATAAGTTACTTCCCTCACCAATGTCTATTGAAACTTGTTGGAGCAAGGTGGCTGCCGACATCTGCCAAGGGTTCAGGCTTCCTGGGTTCTTTTCCTCCCAGGGTCTCGTTTCTCTTTGGGCTCAGTTGCTGTGCTCTCTCCACAAGGCCAGCTGTAGACTCTCAGGCAAACGGCTTGTCTCTCTTCCTGGGGCCTCTGCTGTGTCCAATTGAGCCTTCTTTCCTTCCTCACATATCAGCTCCTTTATGTGTTTACTCCCCAGGCTCCAGGATCTAAACTCCCTGTTCATATTCTTTTGAGTCAATCCTTTTACTAAACTCTTGATCATGGAGGGAGGATTTGGCTTCTATTTTAGTCATTTGTGTCTCTGCAGAGTGCCATCCACATGGCAGATGCTCAGTTAAGGCTGGAGTCATGAATTCTCCCTTTCTCTTAGCTACCCTGTCTAATTTATCAGCAAATCCTGTTGTCCCATCAGTAAATTATAGCTCAACTTGTTGTGTATTTCTTTCTCTTCACCAAGAATTGACTTTCCATGCAAACTCTGTATCTTGTATTCATGTACTGTTTCCCAGTACTTCACACTCTCATACTCCTGGTGACATTTCTTCTGTCCTTTGATTGATTTTACTACTTCTCTATTTGGTTTGTTTTACTACTTCTAAGTTGGGAGAGAGGAAGCCTTTGGGACCAAAATTTGAATATAGACAAAGGAATTATGAATTCTCTCTCTTTTGGCTTCCAGAAAAATAGTCCTCAATCTTTATCTGAGCCATAACATACGTGTAGGATCTCATTCCCATGTTTGGCACTGTGGTAGGAAATACAATGCACTCCCCAAAGATATCCATGTCCTAATCTTCAGAACCTGTGACTATGTTACCTTATATTGCAAAAGAGAATTTGCAAACGTGATTAAAGATCTTGAGATGGAGAGAGTATCCTGTACTATCCAGGTGGACACAGTGTAATCACAGATCCTTGTAAGAGAGAGGCAGAAGATGGAGAGGAATGTAACTATGGAAGCTGAGGTTGGAGTTATCCAAGGATAAATCAAGGATTGTGGGAAACTTCTAGAACCTAAGAAAGCAAGGAAACAGATTTCCCCCTAAAGTATCTGAAACCTTGATTTTAGCCCAGTGAAACCCATTTTGGACTTCTGACCTCCAGAACTATAAGATAATAAATGTGTATTGCTTTAAGCCACTAAGATTGTGGTAATATGTTAAGGCAGCAATAGGAAACTATTATAGGCACACAACCATTAATCAAGGGTTCTCAACCCAGTTTCGTATGTAGATAAGAGAGATTGTGTTATATGAAATTTCCAATCTGTTTTTTAATGCTTTGACATTTTGTCTCCAATTGATCCTCAAAAATCAGTGTTTCAACAATGAGATTGAGAACTGCTGTTTCAGAGGGGCCTAGAATCTATGCCAACAAGGTAGGTAACAGTGTTTGGTATATAAAGGCATGGCTTTAGGCTAAGCAATTTAAATTATAGTCACAAGTAACTCATATTTCACTGACTTTCCCCCTCCCTGCTAAAGTCAAAGCCTAATCACCAGTAAAGCCCTCTTCCCTCTTGTTGTAGTTAAACTTCTTTTGGTTAAAAATAGTAGAAATCAATTATTTCCAATGAAATTTATCAGCATTGTATTGGTAATTAAAAGAATAATGGCACAAATAAGTTTAGTAAGAGCAAGAATCAGGGAATAATCAGAAAAATTCAGCAACAAGAACTCTGGACTTTCTCAAGAGCCCTGATTATTATGTGAATGAGCCTCCGTATCTTTCAATCTCCTGTCTCCTCATTCAAAAATGTAAATTAGGTTAAATTTAAATTTAATACAAAGCAAATCTTTTTGTGTCTGCTAGGATCAGGTATCTACACCAGATGATAGGTCACGGCAAAAAGGGACAGGTTCTTAGAGCAGAGCTATTGTCACAGACAGCCCAAACCTGGGTGTGAGGGTGATTCCAGATAAGCAGAAGTCATTGGGAGACGGGTAGCCCCCTCCTAAGTAGGGAACATGCCACAGCAGATAGTTTGGGTGGCTGCCAGGGTCTTACACTGATGCTCACCCACAGTTTTAACGATTACTTTGGAATGTCTGCAGTGCCAGGTACGAGCATGTCAATGACCCACTGGAGCACCTAAATTGTTAGCGGTGTTCTGTAGTCATGTGTGGGGTGAAAGCTTCTTTCCACTTTTAGAGTTTCACTCTGGAAAAATGGTCTCTAAGAGTTGGTGCTTCAGGTTCTACTGGTTTTTCCTTAGCGCTCTCACACCCTCTTTCCCTGGAACTCATACATGAGCCTGAGAGTCTGGGCCAGAAGAGAAATCTAATGACAGCTGGTTTCATAATCATTCATTTCCAGATGTTTTTAAAAACTGGCTCCCAAGAGGCCTGACTCAATCTTCTCTTATTATGAGTTCTGTTCCAGCAGGTGCCATGTCTCTTATCTGCCCAGACTTGTGGGAAGGTTGCCCCACCAGTGAGTAGACATGCTCAGGCATGTCTGGCCCCTGGTGAGAGACACAGTTTAGATGCCCTTCATCCCTTCCAATATTTTACCTGTGAAGCATGCTTCACATTTTACAAATCATTTCACATACATTATCTCACTTGAGCCTCACTGTGACTTGCAGAAGGAGGCAGATGAGATAGTTTTATCTCTATTTTATAGACTCAAAAACTGTGTTTTCTTCAAGTTCTCACGGCTGGCAAGTGGTTAGGATACTAAGCTCTTTTAACTTCAAACCTAGTGCTATTTGTACTTGATCCACAGTCTCCTTTAAAAGTGGGCATGGATTAATTTATTTCCATGTAAGAAATTACCAGGACAGTGAACAACCCGGTGACAAACAATGGTGACTTGCTATTTATTATTCAGAGAAGCAGGGGTACTTTGCTTAGTGAACAGTGGGATTTCAATTGTTGCTCACTCCATTATCATGGTGAATATGTTTTTCTTTTTCTTTTTGTAATTGAAAACAACATTTACTATTATATTGATCCTTATTAGAGCAATATAATATTTTATACTCTTATAGTAAAGTGTCAGAGAATCATTATGACATATCAGGGACCAATGGATCTGTATTTTGCACAAAAATCAAAAGCCTAGGGCTCTCTGATGGGTACCAAAAAAGTTTAGTAAGTAAAACTACCAAGTTATGTGCTTGAATGTTCCCATATGTTATTCAACAGACTAAATGAAATTGACAGACTATCTTTTTAAATGATCAAAATAGATCTGGGATAAAGGCAAGCAAAGTCTATAAGTTGTGGCTGTTACTATGCTGCTCTCCCACCTATCATTTAATTTTTCATTTCAAAATAAGGAGAAGGCATGGCATTTTTTTCATCTTTTTCCCAACTATAATGCCATGTTGGTATCTTTTATTATATTTTTTAATAGTTCAGAGTCCCAAGATAGGGATCGTTGTTGACCTGATTAAGGCAAAAGTATTGGGCAATTTGCATTATATGTGAGTCTCAGAACCAACTCAAACTTGAAGCCTGTGAGTCACAGAGAGGAGCAATGCCTGGCAATAGGACTCAATGAATGGGAAGGAGAAAAAAGAACATATAAAATCGTATACCTTCCTCCCAGACTCGTGTTAACATGTATTATTTCAGTATCAAATTAGAAGAGTATCATCTATAATTATGTCTGTTCTAAACTGTAATAATTCCTGAAGATGTCTTTTTATCATTTCTCTGGATAAGGTTTCTTGGACATTTCCAGTGATTTTTTTTCAATCATAACCACAGTGGAACTCTCCCTTTTAACTCACACATCTTTATATTTTACTTCATCTTTTTGTCATGTGTTTTACGAAGTGTAGTACCCAGATCTTTCCATGCGCATGTAGCTAATTTGGAAATCATTCAACTTAATAATCCCACCACAGCAGCAGCAGCAGCACTTAAATTTAGAGAGTGTTTTCTATGTACTAGAAATGGTCCTCAGCTACTTAAATGCTTCATCTCATTTCATCCTAACGGCAGCCTCACGAGCCAGGTACAACTATCTCCTTTTTGCCCAAATATGGAAACTCATGTTTAGAGAAGTTACCTAATTTGTCCCAGGCCACACAGTTGGTAAGTGATTGGGTCAGGATTTGAACTGCAGTGATGTGACTGAATTCCCCACATTTATATTGAACATGTAACACTTCAAAGGTTGAGTCTTTAAGCTCAAATAATTAGCATAGCTATAGGAGTCATTTAACACAGAAAATACAGAGGCCAACATCTGGTCTCCAACTACTCACCACCTTGAAGGCACAGGATGGGAGGAGCGCTTTTTCTTTGCAGCACCATTGATCATTCTCATGGGCTAAGACAATGCAAACCCAGCCCATTTTCAAAAAAATTAAGATTCAAATTCAAGTTTTACTAAGGGTGAGTTATCTTCAGATAGGAAGAAAGGATAGCATACATGTAGAAAATGATCAAGTTACAGGTCTGAAACAAACCAGCTGTATGACTTTGAGTCAATCAACACCCCTCCCAAAGTGTCATTCATAAAATGAAGAGAATGGGTTACATGTCACCCAAAGCCCCTTCCAGGTTTGTGAGTCGCTGCTTCTACTAGAGTCAGTGCTGCTGGTTGACCTTTGGGGGATCTTTTTGATAGGGACACTTCCTTGTGTCCTGTGTTCTTACCTATACTCTAGAGCCAATGGGGGGGGCAATTTTGCCCCAAGGGATATATGGCAATTTCTGGAGACATTTTTGATTGTTTTGACTGGTGGGATGCTACTGGCAACTGGTGGGTAGAGGCTAGAGATGCTGCTAACTATGCTACAAAGCACAGGACAGCCTCCACATCAAAGAATTATCCTGCCCAAAGGTCAACAGTGCCAAAGTTGAGAAACTCTGCATTAGATTAGAGTTTAATATCACTTTGCACTGCAAACTGCTAACCTTATATTGCTACATATCATCAATGATAAATAACCGCAATGCCTTTTTTTCCTGTCATGTTTTTCTACTTGTAGATTGGTAACGATAATGCTATATAATTTGATACTCCTACCAAGATTGCTAATGTATATTGCTTGGTCATATAATTATCATTAGGAATAGAAGTGCAGAAGATGAACAAGTCTATTGCTGTCAATTTTTTCCCTCCTAATAGTAAAAAGAGATTGTTATAACTTCCTTTGCACCTGCTGTTTTGCTAACCCTGAATATATTTTCTTTTGAAATGTGAATTCATGGTCAAAAACTACTGAGGCTTAAACATTTCCCACTCAGAGAACTGAACACTGCAAGTTATCACAATGGTGCTGATCTTAATGATACCCTATTTTATCTGCACAAAAATGAGAATCGTGAGTATAAAATATCATTAAAATAAAATAACTTCAGCTTCTCAAATTATCTCTCCATTTTAAATTGGCAGCTAAAGATCCACTGTGGTTATAAGGATGAAGTAAATTCTTCCAACATAAAATAAATTTCAAACAAGGTTTGCTCTGTCTTTGTTTTTCACAGAATGCATTCAGATTAAATGGAGGCTGCTCATCACTGGAAATGAAAACGAGGCCTTGGTAGAGACAGAAGGAAATGTTTGAAATGTTAACCATGATGTTTACAAAAGCACATGATATTAGCATTATATTTTCAGGGGAAAAGGGGACATTGTCAACCAGTTGTGCCAAAAAAAAAAATGTTGCCCTATGCTTTAAAATTGGAATCAGAACCTGTAATAAAAATATGTTTCAGAGATTTCTGTAAAATCTTAAGTTCTAAATATTCCAACCTTCCTCAAGTCCAGGGAACTGTTCATCAGTCAGGGCCGCCATCAGTCAGCCCCTCTTTGTTTTTGTTATGAATGACTGTAGTTAGGCTATTTAAAGCAACTGATGCATTCAGTTGTCAGTTATAAATGTGGAGAGTTTCACAAATGAACCACAATTTGATTTAAATTCCTTTTTCTTCTTAATCAAAATGGCAGGGTTTGAAAGAGTACAAAAAGTACATCTGTTATAGTGACAAAGGCTGGAGAAACAATGAAGAGAAAGATGAGAAAGAAAGAAAGAACCACCTGCAAATAGAAGTTAAAAACCTTTAAGTAAAGAGAGAAGGAGACAAATGCCCTCCTGCTCATTTACTCTGCTGTGACAAAGGAAGCTGGGAGTTTAATAGGAAGGCAGGCTGTAGCTTGAATCAAATATTCAAGTATGTAATATTGATTTCACCATAGTCATATTTTATAAACTAAACTTTTTTAATTGGCCACATCTTTTATCTTACAGGGAAACTACAGTTAGTCTAAATTGTAAATACAGTTAAATGTAATTAAGGAGCTTTTATCAAGCACCCCTCCATTCATTAATATATGCAACAAATGTTGGTTGCATGCTGTGACTAAGACTCTTTCTTAGGAATGAGCCTACTTAGTACAACATATATGTATTGATTAACTATTCCTGCATAACAAAGAATCCCTAAACTTAGCAGCTTACGATATTAAATCATTTATTATCTCACACAGATTATGTGTGCCAGGAATAAGGAGGCAGCTTAGGTGGATGATTGACAAAATTGCAATCAAAGTATCAGCCAGGGTGTCAATACTGTTCAAAACAATCTCTAGATTTGGGGCAATACCTATCAAAATTCCAGAAGCTTTTTTTTTTCTTTTTAAGAAATGGTAAAACTGATCCCCAAATTCATATGAAATTGCAAGGGCCAGAATAGCCAAACCAAATTTGAAAAAGAAGAACAAAGTTGGAAGATACAGCCTCTATGATTTTAAAACTTACTACAGAGCTATAGTAATCAAAACAGTATGGTACTGGCATAAAGAGAGACATATGGACCAATAGAATAGAATTGAAACTCCAGAAGTAGACACACACAACTATCGCTGGTTGGTTTTTGACAAGTACATTCAATGGGGAAAGAACAGTCTCTTCAACAAATGGTGCTGGGAAAATTGAATAGCCACATGCAAAAGAATGATGTTGGACCCCTACCTTACACCACTTACAAATATTAACTCAAAATGAATCATGATGGGGAGGGAATGTGGCTCAAGCAGTTGAGCACTTGCCTCCTACATGGGAGGTCCTGGGTTTGGTTCCCAGTGCCAAACAAACAAACAATGAGCAAAACAATGAGCAAACAATGAGCAAATAAGCAAACAACAAGCAAACAAGAAAGGGAGCCAACTTAGGGGAGCCAATGTGGCTCAGTGATTGAGTACCGGCCTCCTACTGTATATGAGGTCCTGGGTTCAATCCCTGGTCCCAGTACCTCAAAAAAAAAAAAAAGTACAACAGAATCAAGGATCTAAATATAAGGGTCAAACCCACAAAACTCTTGGAAGATAACAAAGGGAAAACCCTTCATCTCCTTGGATTTGGTGATGGAGTCTTAGGTATGACACCAAAAGCATGAACCACAAAGTAAACAGTAGATAAATTTGACTTCATCAAAATTACAAACGTTGGTGCACCAAATGGTTATTATCAAGAAAGTGAAAATCATTTGTAAATCATAGCTGTTAAAGGCTTAATATCCAAAAAATATAAATAACTCTTACAATGCAATAACAAATGTCCCGTCCAGCGGGACAGTCAAGTGGGACCTCCGGACGTCTCCGGGCCTGTGAGGGAGAGAATGGTATGGGACAGGGAGACAGCAAGGAACGACAGCAAGACAGTAGGTCTGATCAAGCTGCAAACGTTTATTGAAAAGGTGCAGAATATATAGGCTAGCAGTAGGGGGAGTGGTTAGCAAAGGCCGGTGACAGTTCTGGATTGGTTCCTGCTGTTGCTAGGGCAGGTAGCCAATGGGATAGCTAGAGCCTTTTGGCGCGCGCGGGCTTTTTTCGCGGGCTGCCCTGGCTTCCGTGAGGGAGGTCAACTTGTAGTTTAAGCTGTTGCTGTTTCAGCGCCGGCGGCCATGTTGTTGCCAGCATGGCTATAGGCAAGAGAGGCGGAAGACTGCGGCGAGCGTCCCCAACAAACAAAATGGCAAACAACCCAATTTTAAATGGAGAAATGTAACTTTATCCAAAATGCCCTTATTGCATTTTTAAAAATCCCAAAATATGATCCAATCCAGGATCACACTTTGCACTTGTATAACACGTCTCTTTAGCTTTCTTTAATCTGGAAAAGTTCCTCAGCCTTTTTAGTAGTTTATCATGACACCAACATTTGCGAAGAGAACAGGCCAGTGGCTTTGTATAATGACACTCTTCTTGGATTTGTCAGTTTTCTGCTAGTCTTTAATGTCTGAAAATATTCCATTGAATTTTATTTAGATAATGGTATTTGTTGGGCAATTTGGTGGTTTCTTAATGTTTGCCTTTATAAATAATCCTATAGTAAACATCCTTGTACCTTAAAAAAAAATGGGCAAAGGAATTAGACAGACATTTCTCCAAAGAAGATATAGAAATGGCCAATGAAAAGATGTTCAACATCATTAGCCATTATGGGAATGCAAATCAAAGCTGCAATGAGATACCATTTCATACCAAGAATAGAATGGCTATTATTAAAAACAAACAAACAAACAAAAACAGAAAATAAAAAGTGTTGAAGAAGGGGAAAAATCGGAACTTTCATGCATTGTTGGTAGGAATGTAAAATGGTGCTGCCACTGGGGAAAACAGTTTGGTGGTTCCTCAAAAAGTTAAACACAGAATTACCATTTGACTTGATAATTGCACTCCTGGGTATATAGTATATCCAAAGAAATTGAAAACGGGGCTCAAACAGATAAACGTACACCAATGTTGATAGCAGGGAGCATTATTCACAATAGCCAAAGGTAGAAGTAACCCAAGTGTCCTTCAATAGATGAATGGTGAAACAAAATGTGGTGTATTCATACAGTGGAATATTATTCAGCTATAAAAAGGAATGAAGTTCTAAGACAAGCTGCAACTTGGATGAACCTGATGCTGAGTGAAATAGGCAAGGACAAATACTGTGTGATTTCACAGACATGAATATCTAGATATAGCAAATTCAAGATAAGATAATATATAAATCATCTGTATATTTTAAGTGACAAATATATATAATTTATGCTCAGGAAGTATTTGTTGAATGAATAAATGAATGAGAGTAAATGAATGCATGGAAGAACAGAACAGCTTTTCAAAAGAAGAATGGAATGTCATTATGCAGAATGGCAAAAATGTAGGTCACAGTGATATATTGTTGATACCAATTATTCAAAATATGAGAAACAATTAAATTCACTATACCTACACTTCATGTGCAATCTCTTGAGTACCAATTATGAATCTGAATCTAAGAATATTCCTAGATATAATACATAGATATAAAAACTGACTCTTGCTACAAGCAGCCAAGAGGTACGCCACCCTTAATTCCAGAGGTTATCAAAGTCTTAGAATCTTTTGTAAAATGAATTATTATACAAAATGCAAATATTTGCCTTATTGTTTCTGGAAATAGCTTTTGCTACTCGCATGCTTTTTTATAGTTGGACATTATATTTGTATTTTGGGAGTGGAGTTTATAATTTTGACTCCCTTTTGTTCCTCCATTCCTTTGGAGTTTGTTTTCTTTCTATGATTTTAACTCCTCCTTCAAATGACAATTTTCTTATTGGAAATTTCCTCTCTCTGCTTTAAAATTTAAACTAAGGAAATACCCCTACTATAGGTTCTTTACAAAGCATATTTGCCTCTTCAAAGAAAAGTTGTCATGGAAAAATAGTAAATGCATAAAATAAATGAACACAATGCAGTTGCACATCAGATATATTAGTATCATTTATTTTATATTTTAACCATCTAAGCGATAAAGGTCATTGAAGGGTGATATGAAGACAATTAAGGTCATAGGGATTTACTGGGGATTATTAGCTTTTCTTAAAATGGCGCCAGATCTCATATTGAGCTGAGATTGCAGAGTGGCAAGAGCCATTTTTAATTATTAAAAGTAATTTCACATGTGGTTTAACAGTCATAATTGGAATTATGAGTTATGCTTTCCTTGGTAACAACCCATTTCCTTTGTTTGGATAAACTGCAGGCACAGAGAGATGAAATATGATGTCCTTTAGTATGAAGGACTTCAAGAAATTATGCTTCACTGGCAGGCATTCAGTATTGCAGAGGCTGAAATGGAATTTCAGTAAATTGCAATACAGATTAGGCCCCATCATTAATACATCTCATTTGCCAGTTTCTGGAGCTTCAGCAAATACAGGCTATTGGTTTAAAAAAAAAAGGGGGGGGGAGGTCTGTGTGCTCTCCATAGAAGTTCTCCCAAGGACCTTTTCAAGGGTCCCAGCACTGAGTGGGTAGAGGGCCCCGTGAAAGGTGGTCCATCCTGGGGAACAGCAGAAGCAGGTGCGTGGCAACTCCTATTTGTCTTTTGAGGAAAAGAAGAGGCATATTGGCCAAAAGTACAATATTCCCTCTGATAGAACCACGACAAAAATAAATAAATAGAATTGCTCCTACCACTGCCCTTGTTTGGAATGAGCTTGTTTTCTCTGTGTGCCTAGCAAGCTCCTACTCAGCCTTCAAGGCCCATTTAAAATGTTTCCTTTGATCGTGAAATCTTTGTTCTTTCACAATGGCAGCCTTTCGTTTCTCCCTCCTCTAGGTCCCTGTGGCCACTAATTTCATACTGCAGTGATGTGGCTCATCATCATTCATTGAGTCATGATTCCATAATTCCTGAGCCCCTGCTATGGCATTTCTGTGCTTACCCTTTCAACCACCGTGGAAGACCAGTACTAGCATTTCTCCCATTAAATAGATGTGAAAACTGAGAATGAAAGGGGTAAGGTAATTCACTAAAATCACATAGCCATTAAGTATTTAAGCTGAAATTTAAGGTCATATTGGCCTGAAATTCCAAAACACAGACTCTTAACGAATAGGCTATATCCTAACATTGCATTGTAGTATGTGATTTAAAATTATATTGCATTTATTATATTACTTATGCTATATTTACATATGTGTATGTATACTGATGTAATGTAATATAATTAATATAATTGATATAATTTATATTACATTATACTATACGAGGTATGCTGGAGCTGGTTCTTACTGCTTCCAAGAATCAAATGTGTGTATCTCTTCCCAGCTCCACATTCGGTGAGGTCATTTGGGTAACTTAATATTGGCCAAGGTGGGAGTATTTATTTACACCACGGCAATGGCAAATGATACAAATCAGGGCCATTTATCCTGAAGAGCTGGTTGTTAAACATTTACTAACACTACCAGTGATATATTTTTAAAATAATTAATGGTATAACAGTCTGTGTCCCATTCTTAACTGTGAGCTCCTCAAGCGAAGGGACTATGTCTTGTTGACTGTTGTTTTTTTTTAGAGCTTGTATATAGCACAGTGCCTAGTACATAGTGGGTGCTTGGTAAATTTCTCTCTTGCATGAATGAGTGAATGGTTCACAGCATTTTTCACAGCTTTTACAATATTTACTTCCATTAGTCTAACAGCCTCAATGTTTGCAATATCACTACGGTGGGTTGCCAAGGGATAAAACATATCAAATCTGAAGTGCAATTCTTTGCTTCTCGGCTGAATTGCTCCACAGAAAAGCAGCGCACCGCATATCAAGTATCTAGCACTTATTTCTACCTGGGAGGAAGCTGGCTGCACAGGGGACTAAACTGAAGCCCACAGCAGTTCCAAACCAAAATGCACACCTGATGTGAATATCCGGGTCATTTATGTAGCGTTCCTTTCTTCTGTTTCCTTTCCTTTTTCTTCACTTTCTCTTTCTCTCTGTATTAGCCTGGCTTTGAAGTCATATATGCACTAAAATTTTAGGTTTTTGTTATACAAGAGAATTCTTTCCAAAATTATGAAAACACAATGTCAATCACCTCTGACAAATAATGCTGCTGCTGAAAATGATAAGAATAATTTAATCCAGAAACTTATTTTTTTTTGTAGGAAAATATTCCAGAACCTATTTTCTTACCAGATTAATACAGCTTTGGAATCTGAAAGATTGTTTATGAATTCTAGCTCTCCTACTGACCAATCATATTACCCAGGACCTCAGTTTCCTCTCCTATAAAAGAGACACAATATAACTACTTCAGAGAGCTAAATCAGACAATGGATGGCAAGCACTTTGCACAATGCCTCGCCTGTAATAAACAGTCCTTAGGTGGCAGATTTTTTTTTTCAGCAGCTAGAACACTGCCTTTCAATTTGTATGTTTTAAATGAATGAATGAGAGTTTGAAAAATGTTCTTGAAGGTTTAACTACTCATCTGCTTTTTTCTAGAGCTGTCAAGTAGAACTTCCCACAATGATGGAAATGTTTTATATCGGCACTGTCCAATATGGTAGCCACATTGAGTACTTGAAATGTAGCTAATATGACTGAGAAAATTGAATTTTCTTTCAATTTAATTCATTTAAATTTAAATGACCGCATGTAGCTAGTGGCTACTGTACTAAAGTGCAGTTAAGTGATCAATGTAGGAAACTGACTCAGAACAAAATTTTCAGAAAGCATTACCCACTTGGTGAAGGACAAAATAAATACATTTCTCCTGGAGGAGAAACCCTTCTTTTTGTCCCCTCCTTGCTCTTCTCGCACTCATAAAACTGGAACTGCCTGTGGAATCTTGGGATTTTGAGATGCAGTTTTGCCTTCTGTGGTTACAGCCATTGTTGAAAGACCCTATCTGGCTGCCTGGATATATTTAAGCCCCGAGGATTTCTGACAGGCACTGGGGTCACTAATCAGGGCAGGGTAGGAAGTGCAAAGAGCTAGAGGGTCATGGGTGGCCAGTTCTATCTCCCATCCTTTCTCACAGTTCAAATGTGAGATGTGCTGCCGTTAAAAGGGGCGGCAGTTATGCTGTGTTTGCTGCTGATAAAGTGACCCCAGAGCCCCGCCAGCTTCATTTGTTCTTAAGTATTCTTTTAAGGCAGAATACATAAATTTATATTTAGATTGTGCCCTGAGTAATGAGGATAAAAGATGCCGCCCACATTTTAAAAACATCATGATTCAGAGACGTGCTTTAAGGGTCGATATTTGCAAGCATTTAAACCACTGAATCATAAAACATAAAGACCCTCAGAAACTAACTCAACCCGTTTATTTTACAGTTGGCAAAGCTAAAAAGTGATCATCAGCCCAAGTTCATAAAATTAGCAGCGAAACTAGGACTAAAATCAGGGTTTGTGGATTCTCAGGGTTCTATTATACTCCAGAGCCAGCTGCAAATTAGAAAATGAAAAAAAAAATTGACTCTAGTTTGAAAGCCTATTGGAATGTCAAAGCACTTGTATGTTAGGAAAAGAGCTATATGTAAATTTAAATGTAATTTGATATTTTGGAAAGGGCAGGGCATTTAAGTATTTTCCCTAATTTTGCCCCCATCACTTTCTCCCCAGGCACACACTGATTCAGATTCTATGAGAGGACTTAAAACCCCCTTGAAGTAAATTAGCCATGTTTGAAAACTGCATTAACTCTTTCACTCTCCAGGGAACACATTTGGTAAATCTCTGCTTCGTGGCTCTAATTTTCTCCCTGGTGTGTCGCTTTATGCACCGGGAGAAAGGGGGCTTATCGGGTGTGTCAGTGAGGTCAGGAACCACATTATCAGGGCTTTATTGCCAATGAGATGAGCTGAAGCCTCCTACATGTAAATCAAAGAGTTAACAACAGGGCCTGGTTGCTGCTCTGGCTTTGTCATCTCAGGGTCAAAACTGGACAGGCTGCAATCTGTTATCTTTCATATACTTGGATTTAGCAGCCACTGTATTTTGCAAACCATCAATTATGTTTCCACAAAGCCCATAACTTGGTATTACACAGTCTGAAATCACTCAATCTTCAGGTCTCATTCTGCTCCTACCATCTAATCTTTTATGGGATTGAGATGCCAAGGTGAGCTGGGAATATCTATGCAGTCATCATGTCTCCCAGTTTTTCCAATTTCCTACTTGGAGTCAGACACAATTATGGACTCTGAGGCCGGCATTCATTTCCAGTTTGGAAACACAGGCAACTTCATTTTCCTACTTACCAAAGAAGAACGGCTTCAAGATTATAAGTGAATATAACCATCTCCCCACCACAACACACTTCTACATACATCCATGTTTGCCTTTTTCTCAAGGAAAAAAAAAATCTTTACAATTTTACTAGATAAGATGAGGCTTTTAAGCACCCACCTCAATTCCCCATGCACTGCTTTCAGGAAATAAAATAAGAATTTACAATCCCGTGAGAGAAGTTACGTGTATAGTAAGCGGAAGTAGAAGTGACTCAATCAGTTTTAACCTTCGGAATCCTCTCCTTTCCAGTGGCTGCAGGCTGACATCCAGGGACTCTGCGAGGCCCAGGCTTCTGGGAATTCAAGTTCATTAGGCATGCATCTCATTTTTGGCAGGAAGCCACCCTCTTTAAGCAAAACCCAGTCACAGATAAACGGCGAGCAATCATCTCCTGCTTAATAAATGCAAGGCTGCAGAGACAGGGCTGCCAGTCTTGTGGGATGGGGAATAAAAAGGGTGGAGGGAGAGACGGTGCTTTGCGTCCTTATGATCCCAGAGTACACAATGCGGCTCTCCCGGGGAGATCAAATCCATACAAATAGCAATAAGGAGGCATTTTGGGACTGAGTGGTGCATGGGTCCCAGGCAGCATAGAGAATCTGGCAGATCCATTCTCGAAAGTCCTGTTGCCTGCCTAGTAAGCAAGACAGGCCAGAAGGGCAGTAGGGATTGGGAAACTGAGGCACAGAAAGGCCTGGGGAGTGGGGTAAGGGTGATTTCAATGTGGTCCACAAGCAGAGTGAAAGAGAGGGCTGGAGGACCCACTCCCACCCCTGAGAAAGTGCTGGATGGACGCAGTTGGCAAACTGAATGCCAAACTGAAATGTCCACTCAGGCCAGGAAGTAACATGAAGGAGTGAAGCGGGAGGGTGTATAATCACAGGGGATAAAGAGGACTATTATCAAGACCATCTAGAAAACTACTTATTTTTGGTGAAATCTCCCAATTTATGTATACTGGTAGTTAACCGAGTGATTTAAAAATACACTGCAGGCCAAACAAAACCAATTTTCAGGTCATATCCAGCCGGCAGGCTACCAGCACATCACCTTTGGCCTAGGCAATTTAATCCACCAGCTAATCGTTCAAATCTCTTCTGTATTCCACTTGGGTTGACACAGCAAGGCTCCGCTTCCTTTTCTCGTGTTCAGCATGAATGCATTGCGGTTCATTCTGAACACACAGCTTGTAAACAAGTTAAGACACAGTGATGGCAACATGATCTAGGAATGGAGATGCCTTGGAGAGGATGCTCCTGAGAAGTGGGACTCTGCAAGTAAGCAAAACAAAGGACCAGCACCCTTTAGAAAGTCAGTGATGAAGATCTTTTCATATTTTCCTAACTAGGAGTCTAATTCTTTAATATGTTGAGGCCCTGTCTGGCCAATCAACTGTCTTCCCAAATCCTACCTCTATGCCTACCCCAGTGTCCATGCTGCTTCCACCCCCTTAAATCCCTGCATACCTGCCTGTCAAACAGCTGTCTGGGTAATCACATCTTTGCTTAAATCCTAAAGAAGCTAATCTTTGCCATTTTTATAACTCTCAAGGGTGAGAGAAGGATAAGCAGATGATGAAATCCCTTCTGCATTAATGGGTGATAAAATAAAACCCAATCCATGGGGGCCATGATAGGAAACCCTCTGGTCCAACTTTTATGTGGGTCATATATCTTAATAGGTTTTCAAGCAATTTAGAAGACAAGACAAAGCAGCTGGTAAGGGCCAATTTACAAGGCCTCAGTTCCCCAGAAAAACCCTCTGCCCTGTAACAAAAGACCAAATGGCATAAAAGAGCCTTTTCCAACGTAAGGGCATATCTAGATCTGAAAATTCCACTTTACCCACACTCTTACCTGCCTTATTTTATTGAAGCATCATTTTCTTATGTATTCTAGGGCCCACGATATCTGTTCAGTATTTATTTTCCTTCTTAGCCGTCTCAAAATGCCCACACTGAGCCATGTAAATGTTAGCTGCTTTCTCTGTCCCTCTGGTAAAGGAGAGAAATAAAACTCTGTAGATCCCCTGAATGTGCTAGCAACCTTTGGACCTCTTTTATGTTAGTGGTTCCATGGTAACCTTTTCACCAATTCCAAGGTAAGAAAGTGATAACCAATCCTATGTGTGATAATAATTTAGCTCAGCAAGCTTACATTATGCAAATCTAAGGCAAGCTGTGCTTTGAGGTGTGCCAGTGGGGTTCGGCTGCATGAATCAAGATGGGGTAATCTGCAGGGGGAGAAAATGAGTCTTGTTCTTCAAGGTGCCTTCTGCTCTAGGAAAATTCATCAGCCCCTAACATCACCATGTTGCTCTCTCTCATTACAAATCTGGGTAAACAATTACTGCATTAAGCACTCTCTGAGAGGTTTCGAAAGGCCACTGGTGCTTACTGCTGATTTTCATAAATGATCTTCAAGGAGCTCCCTGGGGATGGGGATCTGGGAGGTCGAGGGAGAGGTTAGTGAGGAATGCATCTCATTACCATGGTGATGAGGTGCACCGTGCAGCCAAGCTGTGGAGCCAGTCTACAGAATTTCGGCTGGGTTTTTCTGGTTTTCTGAGGGAATATCGAATCTTAATTGGCGGCAGGCTCCCCAGCACTGTGTCCTTCTCTTTGGACCACCGATCCTAAAAGGGCAGGCCCTAGAAGCAGAGTCCTGGCTCCAACACTTAGGAACTCTATGACCTTGGACAAGTTAGTTGAAATAGTGTAGCAATCAGCTTTACTTCCTAGGGTTATTGTGAAGATCTAATGGAATTTAAGCATTCTGACCAATGTCTGTCCTGGAGTTAGCACTCAATGAGCAGTGGCTATTTTATTCACTTACATAATTATTTCTCCAAGGACTACCAGTTATTGGACTAACTGAAGACATGTGGTGAAAACAGTACCGATGCTTCTATCTAGTGCACTGCAAAACCCATGGCACCTTTCAAAGTGCCAAGTACATAGCAGGAACTCAGTTAATATTTTATTCATAAATACACAAATGAATGGATGAGTAGCTTTTTTTTTAAATGCAACCCCTTTGTCTGCTTTACTTATAAAGATTTAGGCAGAAAACTGAGAATAAAATGGCTCAACTCTAGAAATTCCAGTATTCCCCTTGACTCAAATTAGGCTAATAATTAGAGACAAGAAACAAAATATGAGAATGCCAATGTGTTGAGGCATTCTTGAGATGAGTAGGTCTGGAGAAAGCAAATGCAATTAACTATTAGAGAGGAGAGAATTCTTGGAGAAGTCATAGCTCTGCGCCATGTGTCTTTTTCCTTTCCTTTGGGTCATGATTGATAATGCCTGTCTACCTCTCTCCTGGGGCTTGGAGCTGCAATGATGAGACAACTGTAGAACTTGGAGACTCTAGTAGAAACAAGCTATAAAATCAACGTTTGTGTTTATTGCTTTTGGGGCTTTGGGCACAGCTTGCACTCTGACAGGTGTATCTGTGCAGAGAGGTGAGAAAATGCAATTTTAATGTCGAGTCCTGAGAAAACACGCCATGGTGTTGGTGAGCCTCTTCATGTCAAAGAAGTCATGTTTACTTTTGGGGTAGAGGCCAGTTTACATTATTCTGGGATGCAAGTGAAAGTATATGGTGGAATGTCCACATTAATGTGCTATCACAGGTGTTGTGGTCCCAAACTGACTACTGTACTCCACCCTCAAACAACACATTTTCATCTGAGAAAGCAAGAGCTCCTTTAAATCAAAGTATTTTCCTAGTTAGCATTACGTAAATAAGGCTGCCCAGGGCAGTTCTTGGGTAAATAAGTGCTCTTCCACTTCCCAGTGGAACAGAGGAAGATCAATGAAATGCTTGAGTCAGATGTTATCAGTAGAGGCAAAGTTATTGGTAGATTCTCCCCCTGACCAAACTTTGTAATAAACTCTGTCTTTATTCAGTTGCATGGTTTTTAAATCAATAGTGTTTACTGAGTATCTACTATGCATACCCTGTTGGGTCTCATAAGGAAAAGAAAGTCCACAGTCAGTCAAAAAAATCCAAGCACTTTAGCTTGTTTTCCAGTGCATCAATTTTTGGGCCTCTACTTATCTTTTTAACTTCGGCTCTATACCCTGACACACTCTGAGCCCAATTCTTCAATCATATGGAATGAGGCCTACACTCTGGCTCTACCATGGCTCATTCAGTTTTGGGTGTCTTAGAAATCATTCCTAGCTTGCCTGACCAAAAAAATATCTGTTTATAATTAAGTATTATGCCCAAGCATTTTCCCTTCAAAGAGCTTTCCTTCTTCCACCCATGACCTTCTCCTCTGTAACCTATCTGTGTGTATGTTTGAAAATACTTTTGTAAAACACTTTATGGTAAGCAGAATCATGGCCCTACAAAGATGACCTTGCCCTTGTTCCCAGAACATGTGAAAATGTTACTTGGCAAATGGCACTTTGCAAGTGTGATTAGATTAAGGATCCTAAGATAGAAAGATTATCCTGAATTAATGGGGTGGCCCCAGTGTAAACACAAAGGTCCTTGTAAATGAAAGAGGCAGGAGCATAAGAGACAGAGCTATGATGATGGAGAGAGAAGCTGAAGTGATGCAACTGCAGGCTTTGAAGGCGGAAGGGGGTCATGAGCCAAGGAATGTGGGCAGCTTCTAGAAATTGGAAAAGGCAAGGAAACAAATTTTTCCCCAAGAGCCTCCAGAAGCAACATAAGCCTGTTGAAACTTTAATTTTATCACTGTGAGACCTGTTTCAGACTTCTGACCTCCAGAAATGTAAGACAATATATTTGTGCTGTTTAAGCCACTGTGTTTGTGGCAATTTGTTACATCAGCAGTAGGAAACTAATACACACCTATAACATTTTATTGATCTTATTTAGTCCCATGTCTTTCTCCTTCACAAGACCATACGTTTCTTGAAATAGTTGAAAAATAGCTACTCTATGTCAAAGTCTTCTAAGTCAGGCCCTCTGTGAAGTATATGCATTACCTCATCTGATCCAAAAAACACTATGACATCAGTTTACAAAGCAGTAGGCATTGGGGTTAAATGCCTGCTATTGTGTCTCAGACTGCCAGGGTTCTCAGCTCCAAAACTCAGTAGCTCTATAACCTCAGCCTCATTACTTATCTCTGCTTCACTTTCCTTATCTGCAAAATGGGGACAACAGAGACACCTACCTTCTAGGCCTGTGGTGAAAATCAGTTGATTAATTCATATGAAGAGCCAAAACAGATGTCTGGCATACAACAAATGCTATGGAAGTGTTTATCCTCCCCATTTTAAAGGTGATAAAATTGAAGCCCAGAGGGATTAATGCACGTGCCCAAAGTTAAAGAGTGGGGATGGGAATAAAAGTTTAAGGCCATACACTCAACCTCAGTTGGCGAGAGAAATATATATATTTTTTGGTGGGAAAGGATAGAGGGATTGAGAGGTGACTGCTAAGGGGTGTGAAGTTGTTCTTTTTGGAGTAATGAAATTGTTCTAAAATTTTATGTGGTGATGAATACACAACACTGTGATTATACTAAAAGCCATTAATTATACACTTTGGATAGATTGTATGGTATGTGACTATATTGCAATAAAACTACTTTAAAAATAAATAAATAAATAAATAAATAAATAAATAAATAAATAAGCAAGAATAGCCAGAAATAGCAGCTATGTACAGCAGGGGATACACAGAGATTGAGAGGTGATGTCTTTTCTGTTTGTCTTTCTATTTTATTATTATTATTGAAATAATAAAATGCTCTAATAATGATTGAAGTGATGAATGCACAACTATGTGATTATGCCAAATACCACTGATTATACACTTTGGATGGATTGTATATGTTATTAATATGTATCGATGAAATAGATTTGTTTATATATATATATGTATGTATGTATGTATGTATTTCTTGACTGTACCAATGAATCCATAAAGGTCTCTACTTAATCGGAAATAATAGAACCTACAACAACACAAAAGAAGCATTGAGAGTAGTCCTGAATGTTATAGAGGTGTAAAACAGAGTTACGCTTTGAGAGAAATGAGAGGGATAACCATTCCTATAACACGGTGGGTAGGTAGAAGCCATATCACATCAGAGAATGATGTTTGGCAGTGCCACAAGGGAATTATGGCTGAGAGGATGATTGGTTTGGCAGGGTTAGTACATATGAAAATAATTGTTAACCCTAGAAACATGCTGCAGAGCCAAACATGAGAAGCACAGATTACTGCAATTTCCCAGATTTCACAGGACATGTATCTCTTTGCTAAGTGGTTCTCTATACTAGCAGACATTCTCAAACTTGAGAGCCACAGGTTGCTGGGCACCCCCCACCCCCGCCGAGTATCCAATCCAGTAGGGCAGGGGGCAGGTTGAACGTTTCTAACAAGTTCCCAGCTACTAATGCCGCTGGTCCCGAGGCTACACTTGGAGAGCCACTGCTCTGTAGCCGTTATTTCCCCACTGACTCAGTCCTTCTCTTTCACAAGACTCACAAAGGAAATGTAATTGTCTCCAGCTAACTTACAGGGAATTGAAAGGGAAGTCCTGAGTATTTTTAACAGCATGAAGCCCATTAAAAACACAAGACTCTGGGAAATCAAATCAGCTTTATTCAAGGAAGCCTTTAAAGAACTCATAAGACCAAGGAAAGGATTGTCAGGCAGTGGCTATATCCAATACACAGCTCTTGATCTGTAGGACGAGGGAAACATCCCATGCAATGGAGAGAATTTGACTTAGTCTCTTAAGGCCTACTCTCAAAGCTAGCCCCCTCAGTTTGCCCATACTTGAGGATGTGGGCAATTAGAGGTATAGGAGAGAAAACACTGAGGATTTTAGTTGACTGTTTTTCTGTATGACAGGCCTGGTAAGGAAACATTTTTAAGAAGAACAGCCTTGTGCATAGGCAGAAGAGGCTAATCGAACCAAGAAGGTGCATTCCTCTCACAGATGCAAACACACTTCTCACACAAGGGGGATTGGTTGGGATCCTCACTGAGGGGTATCAACATCCACTACGAGCAAGGTACCAATGGGAAGAGGAAGGCCTGAGATCCAATAGCTTTGCAGTCTTTCTTATTTTCTTTCAAAATTCTCAGCTAAGAAATGACTTTCAGCTCACATTTTGCAGTAAAAAAAACCAAGGTTTTAAATTAGGATGCTGAAATATTTAAATATTACTAGGTAAGAAGAGAAAGGAAAGTACAGTTATGATAAAAATTGAGGACGAGTTGAATGGGAAAGAATGAATGTAAGGTAGTACAAAAATTATCAGTCATTTTTAAAATTTATCACTCATCAAATTGCAAAAGAAATACCATATCGGAGGATCATGAGGAGGTAGAGGTCCAACCATACAAATGTAACTGACCTTCACACCTCTTGGTTATGAGCATTATACTGGGAATCCTCGATATTTGGCAAGAAATTATTATTTTAGGGGCCGGCTCGATAGCCCAGTGGATAGGGCGCCGGCATACCACATGGGAGGCCCCGGGTTCGATTCCCGGGGACCTCTCCTGGCGGGCAGACCGCCTTGAGAATGGCAAGCCGCCATGGGCGGGCCGGAGCCGCC
>PVKH010004037.1:0-23988 GCA_004027955.1 Chaetophractus vellerosus
TGGGACAAGATGACAGGCATCAAAAAATACAAAATTGTATGATCTAAAATGGGCCCTTGATGTGGACCAATGACAATGTTGAGGAATTATGTTTCACTATCTGTATGTCAGTTATGTTGGGGCTGCCATTCACATACAAAACAATTTTGGTATGGGGAAAAATGAAGGAGGGGATTGAGTACATAAGAATGTCTTGTATTTTCTCTGTGGCTCTCCTGTGACCCAAAACTTCTTTGAAAATTAAATGATAAAAGGAGGGCTGCCTGAGAGTGATAAGAGGAAAGTGTCATGAAATAGACTGGACACCAGATATTACAGCGACAAATCACAATTTGGGAATTTGGGAAAAAAAAACCAAATACTTATACATATATATATATATATCATTATATACATACATATATATATTATATATTTATTTTTACATTTTTTGAGTAGCCCAATCATTTAATAAAATCTTATTTTCCTTCTTCTGTTTTTATTTATATTTTTAATTTTCTAAAATTATTTTGTATTAACAAGTTCACCTATATTTTAACTCTTACTTTTAAATACCATTATTAATTCATTTTCCTATTCATTACAATTGGCTACTGTGATGGCTTCACATGTGAAGAGGTTATGGATCACAGAAGGGTCACATTGTGGATGGGAGAGAAGCATTGGAGGAGGGGGTTCAAGGTTGGGGGTGCATGGAGGAAGTCCACCTGAACATACATAAAAGTCATACATAATTGTTCAAAGGCTCATGGGACATGATCATGGGGTGAAGTATTAATCACTAAATGGGAGAACACTGAATTCCCATCCTGGAGATCTGTCATATTCTCCAGATAAGTAGCAACATCCCCCTGAGTACAGGGGCAGTGACTGGCAAAGGAGGATAATCCATTGATAGGCCGCTGTTATTGATGACTAGCCTTATGAGTCATTGCTGTTGAAATAGAAATAGCCTAGTGTAAGCGGTGCCTAAGGGTTGCCTCTGGTGAACCTCCTTTTTGCTCAATGTGGCCTTTCTCTATGCCAAACTCAGAATATGAATACATTACCTTCCTCACAGCATGGGGCATGACTCCCGGGGATGAGCCTCCCTGGCAATGAAGGATTACTAACAAATGCCAACAGGCAGTAAAACTGGGAAAAGTCTTCAAATAAAATGGGGAAATGGTAAAGACAAATGAGTTCATAGTGCTAAGAGACTTCAAAATGAGCCAGGAGGGCAACCCAGAGGTAACACTTATGCAAATCCCAGTAGGACCTCCCAGACTAGCAATATGGAAATCACCCCAAACAGAAGGCCCCAAGAGGGATTTGGAGATATCCAGGTCCTATCCCAGGGCAGATAATCCCAGTGTTTGGTACCTTACTAGTGGGCCCTAACTTGGAATTCTTGCTCCTAAGAGTGACAGAAACTGACCAAAATATGTCTACACTGCACATGGTCCAAATGTCTCTTCTATTCAAACCTATATTTGTTGCCAGAGTTTTAGTTGTACTTCCATAGACCAGAGACTACAGGCTGACCAATGCTGACTGGGTCCAGAAACTCTGTGGACCTGCAACTCCTGTGCTACAACTCAATGGACTGAACCAGGACACCTAGTTGGGAGTTGACAATCGAAGTCGGCTATGCAGGGGAATCCAGAGAGCCTTCAGCTGCAGGCAGGATAATCCCTTCCATTGTATCCAGGGGATATAAGCCCCCTCTCACTTGGTGGTGGAGGGGACATCACCATTCCAGACTCCTTGGGATTGGGGGAAGTACTATGGACTAGAATGGACTTGTTGGAGTCCTGATATAGACTTATGATATACACAATGCAAGAGATTGCAAAATTATGTGGAGCCAGGGTCACTGCACACTTTGGGATCAGGGTAAGGGAAGAGCAATTGTAATGCGGGTTTTTGTTTTTTTAAAAATTTATTTCTTATTTTTATTTTTATTGTTTTATTTTATTTTATTTATTTAATTTTTGTGGGGGGAACTGGGAATTGTCATGGATGCTGCTGCAATGGAGGATGTAGGCCAGTTTGTATGATCACGTATCATTCAGAACTGTATGGGAAAGAGGGTCGTCTACGCCCTGAACTGTGATCTATGCCTGATGGAAAGCCCCAAAATGTGTATATCTATCAGAGGCATTATGCCACACTGAGGGATGTGCATGTGGCAGGTTGTGGGAGGGCTGGGGGTGTGGCATATGGGTACTCCTGGAATCTTGGTGTAACATTTATGTAATCAATGTTTCCTAAAAATATATATAGATATATAAAAAATAAATAAAAAATTTAAAAAAAAACAAAAAAAACTTCATTCATCTGCCCTCTCAGAGTGCCCTTTGGGTTCTCATTCTGTCTGCCACAACAACAGGTCCCCAGTTGTGCTTGTGGGCAAGTTCAGGCAGAGAAGGGAAGAAAAGTGGGTGATTTAGCCTCTGCACTTGATTTTAAACCATCAATTATTCCTCCCACTTGCTAAAGTTTGGGGGTGAGTTTCCAGTTTTTTGCTATTTTTATTCATTATCTTACCTGTCAATTCCCCCTGGGGGCCCAATGATAAGGGCCCTTGAAAATATCCAGGGTTTTCCTTGATCCCAGATGACATCTCTTTCTAAATGGAGGATTCTAGCAGGATTCTTCCAGCAGCCTTCTGGTTGGGGGGGTCTTTCCCTCAGGTGGGTTCCAGGCAGGTTTCCACAGCCACCTGTTTCATGGTTGTAATTTTCTGCCAGGCCCCAGAGTCTTCTCATTTCCTAAGTATCCTGCTTCATCATAACAATATTAAGCATACTATATATATATATATAACAACAGTTTCAGAATTCTACATTGACACTCAGAGATTTTAAGACTCCTCTCTAAGTAATCAATAGTATCAGTATATTAAAACTCAACAATCATGTAGAGCAACTAAACTGTATCATTTACATTTATGGACCATTTCATACAAAAATGACATAATAAAATTTTTTAAATGAAAATGGAACATTTGTAAGACTGAAAATAGTGGTTTAACTTATTGAAATGGTTACTTTAGCTGAATTCTATTCCTTTACATGATATTGTAGTTTTTATACTTATTATTGTAATAGTTAATTTAGCTTAGTTCCATTTTTACTTGATATTGTAGTTGTTAACTTCTGTTAAATGAGTGACTTCCCATAAAAATCCTAAACTCTTTAGACTCAGGGAGACAGATTTGTCCTTGAGGATCTGCCTCCAAGCCAGTTGACCTTGCATTAAAGCTCATTTGAAATCTCACTTTTATGGCATTGAAGTCTGTGCACAATTGAGCAAAAGCCCTTGCTCAGTCACACATTCATCAAAATAGACCTTTACTTAATGTTGACACAGATCTTCAATAATGGAAAAAAAATGGAAATCATATAAAATGAAATATGAATTAAAAACAATAAAAAATCTCTAAATACTAAGAAATTAAACAACAGAGTACTAAATATTCATTGGTTTCAAAAAGAAATACCAAAGAAAATTACAAAATATTTAGAATTGAACAAAATGGGAGGAAAGTATATTAAAATTTGAAACATATATCTACCTCAGTTTGTTGTAGATTGCAATTACTAACATCAAATTTATATATTAGGAATAGAATGGACTCAATTTAATGATTTAATTTTCCACATAATGAAACTAGAAAAGAAAACCCAAAACCTGAGAATGATGGAGATAGTATGTATAAAAATAGAAATTTAATAAAATTGAAAGTAGAAACTCAGTAGAAGGAAAGATTGTGGAAAGATGGTGAAAAAATAAAATCCGAGCAGGAATCAATCCCTCCACCAAAACAAGTAACAAAAATTCAGGGCTGTGTGAATCAACTATTTTTAGCCCCAGAGTCCAGTGGAACACTATGCAACATTAAGATAGGAGCAGGAGGAAATGGCTTAAATTGCAGGGAATACATGTGGTTTCCAGACTCCCTGCAGTGGCAATAAAGCCCCATCAGACATTCTCATGGCAGGAAGCACTGAGTTCCACAGCATGGGCTTCTGTTACAGCTAACTGATGCCAGGGTGGACATAAAGAACAAATCATCCAAATTCCAGGGGAGTGTGTTATGATTGATAACCACTGGTTTGATTAGCTACTTTAGATTGCTGAGGGTCTTCTTTGAAGAGGGCCATTGTTACCAACCTATTTGAGCAAAGATAGGCAAAGAAACTTAAAGACAATAAACTTTTTCAAAACTATGAAAAACTATTAAATGCCTGCATTAACTGGACAAGGGCTGGAACAAGTAAATGCAGCTTCTAAACCAATAGAAGGATATTATGGCACATTTGCTGGTTCCTCCCTGTATTATTCAGCCAAAGGAGTGCTGATGCAAAATACCAGAAATCTTTTGGCTTTTATAAGGATATTTACTTGGAGTAGAAGCTTACAGTTACCAGGCGCAAAGCATAAGTTACTTCCCTCACCAAAGTCTGTTGCCATGTGTTGTAGCAAGATGGCTACCAACATTTGTAAGGGTTCAAACCTCCTCTTCCTCTTAAGGCTCCATGGTCCCAACTTCTTCCAATATTAGCTGTAGGCTATGATAAGTCTCATTTCTCTTCCTCTCCAGGTTCAGCTGCTCTGTTCTCTCCACAAGGTCAGCTTAAATTATCCAGCTCAATTCTCTTCCTAGGGCATCTACCATGTCTAATGGAGCCTTCTGTCTTTCCTCATGCATCTGCTTCTCTGTGTATTTACTTCATGGGGCTGCAACATTAAAAGCTCCACCATCAAAACTCAAAACTCCTCTCTCTGCTCTGCCATGTGTAAGTTAGTTCCTGTCCACTTTGTGGGTGGGGACTCTATGTCCTACTGATGTGGCCCATTCAAAGCCCTAATCATAATTTAATCAAGTAAAAATGAAACTTATGCATGCAATACAATCTAATATGCCCAGATGAAAAGACCAGTTTACAAACATAATGCAATATTTATTTTTGGAATTCATAAATAATGCCAAACTGCTACACTCCCCAACCCATCCCAATGTGAGTTGGAGCCAGCTTGTGCTACCATAGGGGGTACCTAGCCCTTTTCCAGTGGTGCATGGTAGCCTCTGTGTACATACTGAAGTGCATGCATGTCAGTGGCAATCTATGGGGTTGCAGTCTGAGGGACTGAGCTGGGGAACTCATCTCAAGCTCATGATTCCATAATCAGTCCTGAAGGCAGAGAAACTGATTGCAGACAACTGGGACAGTGTGAAAAACAATTGGACAAATAGGGCTGGACATAGCACTATCTGCATTAAGTCACATAAGAGAAAACTCAGGAGGAGGTGAAAGCCTATTTCAAAGGTGGTAGAGGGAAAGTTTATTCAAACTCCTGTAATTGTCAGTGTTGGAAGTCCTAAGGCCACTAGCAACCATAAAGAGATAGCAGACCTAAGTTACCAATGTTGGAAATGAAGTAGATAGATATTTAAATAAAAATAAAGGAATTATAAGACTTTGTTATTTACAAATATAAACATAAAATTGATAAGTTAGGTGAAATGGAACAATGCCTCTAAAATCACCAACTACCAAAATTCACTCAAGTTTAAATAAATAAAATGAAGAGAAACTTACCTGTAAAGAAATTGAATTTGTAGCTACTAAACATCAGGAATAGATTTTTTTTTTTGGCTTAGAATGGTTTCAGGGACAGATTTTACAAACTACTTAAAGTCTTAAAGAAGTAATTATATCAGCGCTTTACAATCTTTTGAAGAAAATCATTTCATAAGACCAGCATTCTCCAATAACAAAACCAAATGCAGAAAGGAGTAAAAAAGTAAACACTACAAATATCTTTCACAAACATTTGATAAAAAGTACTTAAAGTATTAACTTGAATCCAGCAACAAACACAAAAATTAATAAACAATAGCCAAGTGAGTTTTTTAGTAGTAAGCACAGATGGTTCAATATTAGAAAAACTTCAATGGTTTCCATATATTAAGTCTAAATAATAAAAACTAATAAGATCATAGGGATTGATGTAGAAAAACATTTTGGAAAATTCAACATTCATTCACTGTAATAACTATCAGCAAACTAAGCATAAAATAAAACATTGAAATAATAATGATAATCTACAAAAATTCTACCATTAAAATCATATACATAGTGAAAGATGAATGTTTAAACACTAGGATTGGGAACAAAGAAAGGATGTCAATTCCTACCCCTCCTAGAAGTTGTACAAAATCATAAAAAGGAATAAAACACTGAGAAATCATTAAAATGACTAAGGATTTCCCCATTCATCTAAGACATGATCTTGTTATAAATTTCTCAAAGAATCTACACAAAAATAAGCTACCAGGAACTAATAAGCAATTTTGCACGGGGCCAGAATTCAGATAAAACACCCATTAATCTGTCATATTTCTATGTACTAGCAACATAAAGCATGAAAGTAAAAATTAACAAAAGAATATTACAATTAATTACATTACCAAAGGTGGCAAAATATCAAGATAAATATCTAAATGTAACGTGCAGAATCCATAGCTGCAAACTAAAAGATGTTTGATGTAATATATCACATATTCATGTTGAGATACATACTGTGTTTCACAAAGTTTCAAGAATAAGCATATCAAAGGTGAAATTTTATATTGATCTGTACATTCAACAGAATTCTAGTTAAAACACCAGCAGGCTTTTTGTAGATCTACTAGTTTTAAAACTTATATGGCCAAGTCAAAAACTAGAATAGGCAAAATCATTTTCAAAAAATTAATGACTGTGGAGGAATCACACTATCCTATTTTAGGACTTAATTTAGGATATGATTTTATGACATAGTGGCAGATAAATAGATTAATGGACATATGCAGAGAGTTCTAGAAACCCATACACATATGGTAAATTGATGTTTGGCAATGATACAAAGCTTAGTGAATAGAAAAAGAATATTTTGAAAAATTGTGAGAACATTTGGACATCCATAAGAAAAAGAAAAGGAACTCCTTCCAAAACCAACAATTGTGTAGAAAAAATTAACTCTAAATGTTGGTTGTACCACTGTTAAATTTTTAGAAAATATACATAGAAGAAATTCTTCATGAATAAAGTTACTCAAAGTGTTCAAAGAAATGACACCAAAAGCACAAATCATGATGGAGAAACTAATAACAAATTGGACTCATTAAAATAAAAAAGAGTTTTCCAAAAGAATGAAAAGAACAATACTTAAATTAGGGGAACATATTTATTAATGACTCAGTGATGAAGGTCTTTTAACCAGAACACATATAGAACAAAATACCACAAAGTAATAAAACAACACCTTTAAACATGTACAGACACTGCAACAATAGGATAAAAGATTGCAAAACAGCACATGAAAAGACATTCAGTAGCAGTAGACATTATAGAAATACAAATTTAAACTAACTTGAGAAACAATGACTAAAATAATATATGACAGCACCACCAAAATATGCTAGGGATGTGTCACAACTGGAACTCTCCTACAATTCTGGTATGAATCTAAAAGGACACAGCTCCTTGGGAAAATTTGTCAGTTTTGAATAATCAATATTCCACTGCTAGGAATATTGTCATGAGAGAAATGACAATTATGTTCCTGCAAAAACTAGGGCATATATTTATAGTCTCTCTATTATAAACACCAAAATCTGCTAATAACCCCAGTGTCCTTCCATATGAGAAAGAATAAACCAATAATGAAATCATATAATAATTGACAATAAAAAGGAGGAATAAACTATTGATATATGCAAAAACTTAGGTGAATCTTAAAGGGAACAATTTGGTTGCAAATATCTTCAAGTGGCCTTAAGGTGACATAGAATATGTTTCTATTTATGTGACCTCCATGTAATGGCAAAACTATAGTGATGGTGAACAGAATAATATTTGCCAAGGGTTAGTTGGGAGATTAATGTAATTATGAATAAGTAGCAACAGGGAATATTTGCAAACTATTCTAGATCCTAATTGTGGTGGTTGTTACAAGAATCTATACATGTGTGAAAATTCATAGACCATACAGCTAAAAAGGAGTCTTAAATGCAATTTAATTTTAGAATAAGTAAAATATAAAGTAAAAATGGGGTAAATTTAATGAACTATATTTATTATCTTCTCTATATGTGATTTTTATTTAAATAGTAATTTTACTAATGATACGGTGTTGATGGTGATAACAATAACAAAACCAAGGAATTGAGCTTTAACAATCCATTCAGGGTAGAAGAATCTGGAAGGAGTAGTTTCTTGTGTCAAGAGATGAACAGATTATAAATTAATTAGTGAAATAGAGCTGATCATTCAATTTTTAAAATATATAAATATAAAGTTATGAATTTTGAAATTTGGAATAACTGTATTAGGATCTGAGCCAGCTTCTTTAGGTGAGATGTATGTAATACTGTCCTATGAAAGAATGTTTTATTTTATTTATTGGTTGATTGATTGACTGATTAATTGACTCTCATGTATGGGCTTGATGGCTAGGCAGTCCACAATGAAGGAATCTTGTTTCCAGATATCCAGGTTTCTTCTCTCTCATTGTTCTGCCATTTCCTGGGTTGTTGCTCTTGAACATATGTTTTATGATGGAACAAAATTGCAAACCCTGGTTCTCCCATGCTAAAGTGAAAAAGAATGTGGAGGTAAATCACCTTCATTATGTGATTATGGCCCAGGTCATACATCTCATCCACTAAAATGTCAATAGCTTAATGTCATCATATTTATCCACTTAGCTATGAGAAAACCTGGAAATTGTATCCTCTCGCCAGGAAGTTATGTATGCAGATGGCATTTGAATAGGGAAGTCTCCAATCCCCAACAGAATAGAGAAAAAATATTGATAGATAATTAGTAATTTACCATATGAGAAATGAAAATTCAGAGCTAGAGAAGATTTTAAATAATCCTGATGAGGTTCAAATCCTTCAGTGTAAGTATCAGTACATATACTTTAAGAATATTTAATTTTATAATAGCATGCTATTTTATACATAACATTAATGAAAATAAATGACAATATATGCATTGCCTGGCACTGCTAGTTGCCTCTCTAAGAGTTTCTCTAACAAAAACAAAACAATGCTTCCCAGCCATTTAACTCAACTTTTTCAAATATAAAGTGGAATTTTTTGGAGCTTATTTAGGAAAAATTCTTACAAGGGACTGGACTAGGAATACCCTTAAGCACCAATGACTTCTGTCTTTCCCTTTCTAGGTGTCTGGACCATGATGAAATGCTGGTCACCACTGTGCTCATTTCTACACTTGGGGAACTTAGCCATGTGCTCAGGTAACTGAAGATAAAGCGTTAAAATTTGTGGTTGCATGGTGAAGTTTGGAAGTGACATTTCAATTCTGCAATCTTGAGTGTGGCAGAAAAGTAAAGCCTACTTTACATTAGCTACATTTTGGGGAATATCTTTATATTCAAGAGAATCGTGTTTCCAAATTCATACACTGAACAACCACATTCCAGCAGTGAAGAGGAGAAGGAGATTTGAAATCAATTTGGAGGAACATGTAAGCATTTCCACATATTTCATAATAAAACATCCATCTCTATTATCTGCAGCCTATAGCTTAGGCATGCAAAGAAATAGAGATAAAAAGCCATTTCCTAAAAGTACAAGGGAAAAAACCAACTTGTAAGGAGTTCTAGACATTACAAATCTTCTAAATCATTATAGAGATTAAAAACAAACAAAGAACAAGCATAAACATGTAAAGCACACAGGGGCATATTAACATGGTTAAATGTCAATAGACTATTTCCCAAAAGAATAACATGCCTGCTTAAGCATTTCTTCACTTTCCACAGTAATAGGGAAATTGACTAGAGATGAGGTTTTGCATGTAAATGTGAGAAATATTTTTCCTAGTATCATTGTTTTTGTGGTTATTTTTTATTTTATCCAACATTTTGTCTGGAAAATTTACAAAGATATAGAACAATTCAAATGCTATAAGGAACATATAATTATATTTAAATGAATTTATTAATTTCTAACATATTTTACCTATATATATATTTTTAAATTTACAAATATAGATTCTTTCAATTGTTCCATAAATACTGCACATTCTTTTTTAAATGTAATAATCATATATCCGCTATGCATATACATAAATAATTTATAATGTTCTTAAAATATGAATATTTTTCTCAATATACCAGTTAAACATTTGAAATTATGCTGCAGAAATCCTGACATTTCCTCCTTAAACACAGTAGAACATATCTAATGAGATCAGGACTTCTCCAACAAAATCATAACATCATCCTCATAGTCAAAGAAGAATGTCAACCTTAATCTAACAATATTACAATTGTTGTGTGTATATATATATACAATATTACACATTATACCATATCATATACATGTCCACATATTATGAAATAGGATAAATAATTAATAAACTTAATGTTATGGTAATCCTTTACTTGAATAAATTATAATAATTTATCTAACCAAAAGATTATTGTCATAATAAAGACTGAAGAATATGTTTCTCTATGAACTAATATCAGTGATTTAAACAATATATATTTAAATAAAAATAAAAGGCTAGCAGCACATAATATGTACAACATGCCTCCTTTAATGTAATAAAGGAAAATAATAAAAATAATATATACATATACATACACATACACATATATACACACTCATACATACATTTTTAATAATACATGTAATAAGATTCACTGACACAATGCTGCAAAACCCAGAAGATATTAGGTTGGTTAGGTGTAGAGTAGGAGGGGTAAGGATGGCAATGAAAATTTTGAGTATAAATTTTTATGTGTTTATCATTACATTTCCTATCTCTTTATTTAAAAATGAATTATATTTAAATGGATGAGAAAAACAAGTGCTAAAATAGAATGCAGAGGAAAAGTGAAATAATTGTACATCAAATTCCTAATGTGATCATAAAGAATATAAAAAAGAGAATTAATTTCAATACCTTATGATATGGTATGCTAAGGATTTAAACTTAGTGACATATATACTAAATACAAAATGGGCTGCAAAGTAATTTGGAACTTTTTTTCTTAGGGTTAATAGCAACAGTGCAGTAATTATAAAAGTAAGGAACTTTTAGCATAGACTATAAAAAATGATCAAATGTAGTGAAACCTTTGGGAACCAGGATTTTTACTCTGAGAAATAAAAATTATAAAAATAGAATGGGAATATATGGAAGTGTACTTTGAGGTATTTTATTGATGTTTAATAAGAATTAGAAGAATTAGGATGAAATTCTGACTTCTTAAAATACATTTTTAACAGTGTGATTTTAATTATAACCAATTAATTCCTAATGTTTTATAAGGTTTTTGATAATTAATGCACTCCTGGAAAACCTATTTAAGAATTACATGTTAAAATAAGATCAAAATCCCACTCATCTGGATCTAAAGGATTGTAACAGCACCATTTTTCATGTGCATGGTACCTAGTGTCAACAACATAAAAGGACATAATACATTAAAAAATAGTGTTAAAATTTATCTCTCTAATTTAAAAATGCAAATTTATAGCATGTTGATTGTATAGTCATATTTTACCACATTTTTTCTGATTATATTAACATAATCAATTTACTGTTTACTTTAGTCTGGTCAAATAATTACTGGAAAAACTTTTCTTGTATTGTACTCTGGAACATGAAAAGAAGAAAAATGTCACCCTGGTACAATTAATATTTCTTTTTCAACATATTAAATTGACCAGCTAAAAAATGAAAGCCCATTATTAGTTTGGTAATGATGTTTTGTTTTGTTTTTCCAAGAAGAGAAGCATATTCCCTCTAGAGTCCTAACAACTGCTTTTCCAAAGCGGAAAGGGGGCACGATATAAATTACAGTACAAATTCCAATTTGTACTCTAACATTGTTGTTGCCTGGATCATTTTACTTTCATCAGGCTGAAACCTCATATTGGTAATATAACCTCTGAAACTGAAAAAGCAAGAAAATACTAAATACTTTGCTAAATACTTGTCTATGGTAAAAGAAACAATTATATCATTGTAAAGATGTTAATATCATGTGAAAATTTAGCCATTATGGAACTTGTTGAAACCAAATATTAATTAGGTAAAGTAAAGTGTGTATTTTTTAATATTAGTTTGGTTGGCTAAATAAATTTACAGAAATTGTTTGAGTTCAAAAACTGTGCATATGCACACACAGATATCCAAAGCCCTTGCCTGAAAGTTTCTGCTTTATCTAAAGCATGTTTCTGAACCTAGTGCTATGTTTTATATTTCCTAAATAATCAGGTCTATGAGCCCTATTAGACAAGAAGGATGTCACAAAGCAGGGGGAGAGATTATACACTAGAAGGACTTTTATGATTCTTCTAGTTTATCAGCTTTCAGCCATTATGTTAAAAATGAAGGTGAAAGAACTCTTCTTTACCAATATTTTTTAAAGATTTATTTTTATTTATTTATATATCCCCCCTTGCTGCTTGTGCTTGCTGTGTTCATTTGCTTTGCAATTTTTTTGTGTCTGCTTGTCTCCCCCTGCTGCACCATCCTACTGAGTCAGCTCACCACACGGCAGCTTGCCTTCTCCAGGAGGCCCCAGGAATCGAACCCGGGGCCTCCCATGTGGTAAACCAGAGCCCTACCAATTGAGTCACAGCTGGTTCCCCTTTACCAATATTTTTAAAAGACAATATAATAACCAATTTATTAATAAATGTCAATCATAATACTTCTGTGATATTAATGTATTATATAAATTATTCTCTGAATTACCTCAAGATCTAACATCTAACAGTAATATTGTATAACAAACTCATTTTCTTTTTCTCTTTTTAATGAAAACCTGAAATAACTATTTGCTACAGAGAAAATCTTCGTATATGGTAAGTTTGTCTCTGACCATTTGTACATATGCAAGTTACAGAAAAAACAAAAATTTAATTCCTGGTTAATTTTCAATGTAAGGCTAATCCTAGCCACAGGCCCCTAGCTCTGGATCCTCCTTAAATGGTTGGCTGCTTGTGACAATGAAAACAGCTGACTTCAACATAAATAATTCATGAATTCACTTGCTTATATTCACACCAAGTAATCCCACAAAGCAGGTGGAGATTATACTGCATGAGGATTTTTCTAATTCTAGAGCATATGAGCTATTGATCCTTTCTCTTAATAAAGAAGATTAGAAAAAGTGTTCTTCAGCAATATATTATTTAAAAATATCTGGGAGCTTGTGTGGCTCAAGTGGTTGAGTTCCCACCTCCCAAATGGGAGGTCCCAAGATTTTTTCCCGTGCCTCCTGAAAAAAGCAAACAACAAGCAAAACAAAGGAAAAAACTACTTAAGAAAATATGATGTGGCTCAGTGGTTGAGTGCTGGCTTCCCACATATGAGGCACCAAGTTCAATCTCAGGCCCTCAGTACCTAAAAAAAAAAAAAAAAAAAAAAAACCAACAAAAGTAAAAAAAAAAAAAAACCTTCTATTTTTCTAAATATAAGGTCAAAGTCTCAGATTTAATTATAATTGCATCTACATGAGAGGTTTATTTACATATATTCCTTCTCACGTGAACAAATTCTGCATTTTATATGCCAAAACCAAAAATTTGACTTGGGAAACAAACAGTCAAGGGCAAAATATAGGGAATTCTATTGTCATTTCTTCACAATACATGTTGGTCATGTAGCCTAAGTAGATACCATGTATATGTTTTTAATGGGAACTTTTTGACTTACTCCTCACAATCCTTGTTTAGAAAAATAAGTCAGTTTTTCATGTGTGGTTAGAAAATTAAATGAGTATTAATTTAAAATGTAATACTTACTATTTCAAAATAGTAATGTCTAACTGCAAACTTTCTTTAATTTCTCATATACACTATTATTTTTCAAGGTATCATATATTTAATACTTTGTAGAATCTTGAACATTTGAGAACTTGATAGTAAACATTGCAGATATTTTTTATTCTAGTCCTTTCTTTATTCACTCATTTTAACAAACTTCTCTTCATTAAATAATGTTATCTAAGCATTATTTGCTTGGTATCATAGTGTTCTTCAAAAGTTCCATTATTTACAGAGCATCACTGGAAAGAGTTTGTTTCATCTCAGGTAGGACACAGAGACACTGCTGTTTAATGAAAGGAAAGAATAGAAATAGTAATAGTGATTTTAAGGAAAGAATAATAACATCTTCCAATTAATTTCAGCAATTTTTACTTAAATCTTTCTGGGGAAAAATAAAAACATGGCAGAAAATTAGAAGTCCATTTGTATGAAGAAATAATTATTTATACTTTGCATTATTTATACTACACATTTTATCTGAGCCAAAAATCATTGAAAATTACTACCAGGTAAAAGAAATGAGGGGTGAGAATTAGTGTAGGGGAATCAAAGAGTTATTTTTGCATTTTATTTTCTAAACATACTTTCTGTTTGGATTTTCCAGCCTGCACATATGATGTTTTAAAGAAAAGAATATATTAGTTTTTTAAATATCTGAAAAATTCTACATGATTATCAATTTTCCTACATTCATTGAAATTATTAATAATTATTATTGTAAATAATCATAAACTTTGTGATGACTGGGATCTCTGGTATGCTGAAATGTAATTAGAGTGGAAAACAAGGATAAGTGAAAATAATATGACACAAGGATATGTCATATTGAAAACAATATGACATAAGTGAAAACATATACCAATTTTAAATTAAATGTACTCAAATAATGTAATTTTAATGGAAAAGGGATTTGAATATATATGAAGATAGGTCTGTTTCTTTTTGTGTTCATATTCAGACATTTCCAACTAAATTTCATTTTTATTACATAGGCTTAATTTAATTTGTATTAAGTTTATGTTTTGAGAATATAATGATACTCCTCAATTTTAAATGATTATGATTTTGAAATTATAGAATAATTGACATATTTATTACTTTCTAATGGAAACACTTTGTCAAACCAGGTAACACACAGTTCATTTGTATCTCACTGAGAAATTACATATCAGCCTTTCACTAGGTGCCTGCTGTTTCCCACCATCATTAAAATTTACATTCAAGAATAATATACATTTTCTCTCTTAATGGAACTTAATGTTTTGACAGTGTGTAAAACTATAATCAATGAGACAATAGAAGACAAAAATGGAAAGTGCCTAAGCAGGTGTGGAGGATGGACCATCAACTTTCACTGAAATGTGAAAACACAAAGGTTCCTAAAGGATCAATAAGATCACCATTTTGTTAAAGAACTGAGGGGAATATTCCATAAATATCATAGATGATGATATATTTTTATCAGTACTTCTAATAATTTGATATCTCTTATGGAAATATAGCTATCACAACTCATCTTCCACCAGGGCCAAACTATTTTCTGTGTGCTGATCTTCACTAAGCTCCTGGAATTTTTACCCTAACATTTGAATGTTTATTTCATTTGCTCCAGAAAGACCTGTGTGGAGAGAGGAAATGGACATCTACAATTTCACCACTATGAAGGAGTTTTTCCTCTTAGGGCTCTCTGATCTCACTGAGGTGTGCTATCCTCTCTCTATTTTTGACTGTCATCTATCAGGTCACCTTGTTGGGAAACTGCACCATTCCCCTGGCCATTGTGACTGAGAAAAAGCTCCACACACTCATGTATTATTTCTTGGCAAATATGTCCCTCTTAGACATATTCTGCCCATCAGCTATTATCCCCAAAATGCTTGAGAATTTCTTGACTGAGAAGCAAAGCATTTCTTTTGTTGGGTGTGCTTTGCAGCTTTATTTCCTGGTGGCCCTGGCAGAGACCGAGGTCTTCCTTCTGGCCCTCATGGCTTATGACTGGTATGTGGCCATATGTTTCCCCCTTTGTTACACTCTCATCGTGACAAAGGTACACTGTGACCAGCTGACAGCTGGAACCTGGACAGCAGGGTTTCTAAATTCCCTTCTGCATACGGTGTTCACCTTCTGCCTGTCTTTCCGTAAGTCCCTTCTGGTTAACCAGTATTATTGTGACATCCCGCCAGTGGTGGCACTCTCCTGTTCTTCCACGTTTGTGGCAAAAATGCTTGTTTTAGTGGTAGGAGGGATCTTATTGATCAGTGCCTTTCTGATCACCCTTATTTCTTATATCTACATTATATCCACAATCCTAAAGATCCAGTCAGCCGAAGGGAAACAAAAAGCCTTCTCCACATGCACATCTCACCTGATTGTGGTCTGTCTGTTTTATGGCACAATCCTATTTATTTATATGCATCCCTCCTCCAGTCAACACTCCCCAGCCAGAGACAGACTCATCTCAATGCTGTATGTGATTATCACCCCAATGATAAACCCCATAATCTACAGCTTGAGAAACACAGAGGTTAAAGGAGCTCTCAAAAAGATTTATGTTACAGCAAACATAATAGTGACAAAGAACTTATTTAGCACTCCACTTAGATTGAATTTGTAGGAAGAATTGGAAGAATTTATTGAAAAAATGTCTGTAACTAGATATCTATCTATATAATACACACACACACACACACACACATAAGGGTACACATATGCACAGAGACATGTACATATACTTATTTTGTCCACACATTTATTACATCTACCTCTGTCCATTGGGAAAATTTTAAAAACTCATCCAAATATAGCATTTATGAGAGCAAAACAGAGAACTGTTACAGTGGTATAAGTAGTATAAATGAACCTTCAAGTAAATATAGTATCTGTGGTCATGTTACCTATGTCACCATTGGTAGCCATCAGTAAACCTATATCTCTATCTCTATCTCTATCTCTATCTCTATCTCCATCTCTATCTCTATCTCTATCTATCTCTATCTATCTATATCTATATCTGTATGTTTATCTATCTCTATCTCTATTATCTATATATCTAGATCATCTATATCTATCATCTGTATTATTTATATTTTTATATTATCTGATTTTATTTAAATATGTATACCTATATAAAACCATCCATAGATATTGCTGTTACTTTCTTTACCTTAATTGCCTCCCTTTTTATCCTCATATGCCTTGTTAACATTATTTCACTTTTCCTCTTCTTCGACTTCTTCTTCTTCCATTCACTCTATGTTTCTCCATGTTGCTCCTTTTCATGGGACCATATGCATTTTCATTTCCACCTGTTCTTTTAATTAGATAATTTTTATACCTCTATCTCTGACCTTAGTTATCTAATTTGAGAATATTATTATTTTAACATCCAGCATGTTCAACACAGGAATCATCATCCTCTACTACATGTAAATATGCACAAAACCCCTTTTAGATTACCCAATATGTTTTTTAATAATAATATCAATGTTTCCTAGCTACCCAGTTTAAAGTTGCCCAAATCAGGCTTTTCTTTTTCATGAAGCTTACCACTTGGATTCAATGTGAATAGAGACCTGTCACTTCTGAATTTGTTACTCACCATTTCCCTTGATTTTCTCATTCTGTCACTTTAGAAATCAAAACTTTCTCTATGGACCACTGCATATGTTATACACAATTTCACATCTACAAAAATGTTTAATCTTTTCCAAAATATACCTCAACTCTGTGCATTCCTGATACTTGCCCCACAAAACATCCCCAGACTGGGGATCATATCTAATTGTGTTCTACTGTAAAAGGTAATTTAAACCTATTCAGCAATTTTTCACTATTCATATTCTATCATAAATATCTTCTCCCTTCCTATTAACCACATTCTGTCCATTCTTTATGAATAAGTGCAGTGATCCCATCAATAATAAAGGTGCTTATATTATTAAAAGGCTCATTTTTCTTTATACATCTGAATTGACATTGATCTTTTAGTCATTGTCTAAGCTTTATCAAATGATAGCATTTTCATATGTAGCATTGCCTCAAAATCTAGAAGCTAGAAGCACTTTGATATGCCAAAATATGGGGTCATATAAATTTTCCAAATCAGCAATGTTCCAAAATGTGTCTTCTATAACTTTCCACTGCTGTTCATAGAAATAATTGCTCATATAACTGTTAGTTAGATTTATGTAGAGTGGATAAATCCATGCACACTTGAAAAAGGAAATAAAATCATAATCATGCATATTTGATATTTGTCTTGCTTTATGCCCTCAATTTATTCGGTATAGCATAATTTATATCTGATAAGAAAGAATCAAGTAGAATTCCTATTTTATGAAATCATCATGGAATTTGTTAAATGAAATACATAAAATTAAGTTATAGCAGTTTGCTGTTATTTATGAATTCCAAAAAGAGATACTGATTATGTTTGTAAACAAGTCTGTTCCTGTGGGAATGATTCCCCCTTGTATTAAATTCAGAGGTTTCACTTTTACTTTAGTAATTCAAGATTAGGGCTTTTATTCAACCAAGTCATTAGAGTGTGACTCAGTGTTGAGCCCAGCCCCCTTGTTGGGCTGATAGAAGAGACTCTCACACAGAAGTAGATACACAGGAGAATACAGAAAAGTACACTGCAGAGGATATAACTTAGGTTTGAAGCTGGAGCCCAACAGAGAGATGAGACATTTGCCTGATAGCTTACAGCTGACCTTGTGAAGAGACCAGAGCAGCTGGGCCAGGAAAGAAATGAGCCCCAGGAAGACAGATGAGCCCTCCAGCTCACAACTGAGATCACAAGAAGCTGGGCCTGTGGAGCTTTAAGAGAAAGAGCAAGGCTGAACCCTTGCAGACATCACCCACCATCTTGCACCAGCATGTGACAACAAACAATGGGTGAGGAAGTACCTCTTATGTTACCTTGAGTTGGACTTTTTAGGGCCTTATAACTGTAGCTTCTACCCCAAATAAATACCCTTTATAAAAGCCAGCAGATTTCTGTTACTTTGTATCAGCACCTCTTTGACTGACTATTATATAAGTAAAACTTTAAAACTTACCGAATTTTTCTATTCAGATTCTTGAAATGCAGACTGGCCAGAACTTGCACCATAAATAGAACAGAGAGCACTCTTGTGACTTCAAAAATTTCAGTATTCTCCATAGTATTAACAAGGTCCAGAGGCACATTATTAAACATTTGAAATACACAGGATAAAATGTAAAACTACTTAAAATATAAAGAACAAGATAAATTTCAATATGTAAAGAAAAAACATTTTTAAAATGTTGATACTAAGGTGACATAAATGTTGAACTATATGAAAAAATTTAAAGCAGCAATTATAAAAAATGCTCAAATAAGTGCAAACATTCTTGAAATTAATACAAATTAGAAAAACTAAGAAAAAATAGGAGGAAAAAGGGGAATTTGGGACCTGAAAAACTACATTAAAATTTTTTTTAAAAGCTAAAAATTATTTTGGCTGCAAAATAATATGGAGATCTCAGAGGAAATGTAAGACATTAGAGATAGATAAGTATAAATTATCCAATCTTAACAAAAGAGATGCAAAGTATCCAAATATATATATATATATGAACAGAGTTTTAAGGAATGATGGCAGTAATAAAAAGTCTTACATTCATATCACAGGAAGCCCAAAAGGATAGAAGAAAGAATACAGTGGGAAAAAAACAAAATTGATGGAACTATGGCATTGATGTGCCAAGTTTAGGAGAAAGAAAAACAATTATCATTTCCAGAAACTAAAGGAGTTTTAACCAAGGATGAAACCAAAGATATACATGCCTAGCAAATCATAATAAGACTTTCATATTCAAAAGAAAAAGGAAAAATCTTGAAAGTAACAAAAGAAAAATAACATATTATATAAGTAGAAACAATGTTTCAAATGAACATGTATACTCATCGGTATCCATGGAGGGCAAGAGGAAGTGGAAAGAAATGTTTAAATAGCTGAAAGAAAATAATGGATAATCCTGAATTTTTATAAGCAAAAAAAAAAAAAACAAAAAACTTCAGGAATGTGATGGTTAATTTCATAGATCAACTTGCCCAAATTATTGGGTCCAGATTTTTGTCCAACACTGTCTTACTTAGTTACTGTGAAGTTTTATTGTAGATGGAATTTGCATTACAATTAGTTAATTGCATCTGAAATCGACAAAGAAATACTGCTTTTAGCAATTTAGGGTAATCTCCTCATCCAATCAGTTTGAGGTTTACAAGTGAAAATTGTGGGTTCTATCTCTGCTTCAACATCAATTCAGGCTCTTTCTGGAATTTCCAGCCAGGCATTTTCCCCTGGGGTATTCAGACTAAGGACTTCAACATTACCTTTATTAGAGAATACAGATAGGAGTTTTCTCAGTGAAGTTCAGAATTGCCAGCCTCCCTGTTGTTTCTGGAGTGTCCTGACTACTAAAGGAATGAAGTGAAATCAAGACATTGTCAGATAAAGTAAAATAAAGGAATTCTTTGCTAGCACACTGATAACATACTGGCTAAATAAGTTATTAAAACAGAAGGAAAATTATTCCAGAAAGAATACTGTAATAACTTTAATGAAAGAAGGCAACAGAAATGCTACCTCTGTATTAATATAATAGATTATTCTTCCTGGAACCCTTTAATGTATTTTGGATGTTGAAGCACAAAGAATATAATATTGTCTCATAGGGTTAGTAATACATGTAAATGTTAAAACTTGAGACAACTAAAACCAAAAATGAGATAGCAATTGATCAATATGTTGGTAAAATATTGATTCTAAGACTGAAAATTAAGGTACATAGTTGAGGTAAGAAAAATGTCTAAAATTATTCACCATAAATTTTATGTTCAAAAATACAGAACGTGATAATATAAGTGATCACTCCCATGTTTATACTATATACAATATAGATGACCTTAAAATAGGAATATTATTTGGAATTATCCACTGGCTGTGATGTAATGGCATAGGCCCCCCAAAATCAGAGAACTTTCCCTGGCTGGTGGCCAAAGGGAAGTTAGAAAAATATGGTGTATGAGAAAGACTCAACATCGTGATGCTGGCTTTGAGCAGAAAATTCAGGGACATCGTACCTTGACTTAGACCTTGAAAACTGTGAGATAATGTATTTTGACTTAAGTCACTAAGTTTGTAATATTTTTAGCATAGCAATAGAAATAGATGCAACAGTCATGCCTAAAACATGTAAAATTATATAAGTAATACAGAAAAAAATTTTAAGTAGACAAAGGAAGATGTAATACTAAAAGAGCTTCAAATATGCCAAAAAAGAATGAAAGGAAACACAATAAAACAAATCACAAAATGGTTGATAAACACCAATCATTCCAAAATTAATTTATTTTTAAACTATTACTTATTTTATACACTCTAATTTATTTTATTAAGTATTTTACTTTTATTTTTAAAAATGTATTCCTTCTCCCTGAGATGGCTTCCCCATCTGTCTGCTTGTCTTCTTTTAGAGGTACCGGGAACTGAACCTGGGAACTCCCATATAGGCGAGTGCCCAACCACTTAAGCCACTTGCACACCCCTGAAGTTAATTCAAATGCACATAGAATATTTAGACTAATTAAACAGAACTATTATAGTAATTGACTCTAAAAATGACCCAGCTAAAAATATTGTCTGTGGAAACTCATTTGAAATATAATGGTATAATAGATTAAACTTAAAAGGGTTAAAATAAAATATACTGGGCAAATATTATGAAAAAATACTTGCATGGCAATATTAATATCAGGCCAAATAAATGTTGGAGAAAAGACAATTAACATAGACCAAATGAGATGTTATAAAATTATGAAAAAGTTAATTAACTATGAAGGCATATATATATATACATATGAAAAGCTTCAGAATAGATAAAGCAAAAACTGCCAGATGTCAAATGCAAAATATACAAATCTACAATGACTCTTGGGGATTTTAACACTTTTTCTCTTAATAATCAATAGAATCACTATTCTAAAACCCAGTAACCATATAGATGAACCAAACTGCAACATTAACATTAAGTGGAAAATTTCATACAAAAACCATATAATAAAAAATATTTTTAAGTGAAAATGGAACATTCATAACTGCTGACCCCAGGGGTTTTACTTGGGATTGTAAAGGTTACTTTAGCTTAGTTCCATTCCTTTACATGCCATTATATTGCAGCCAGTGGATAATTCCAGATAATATTCCTATTTTAAGGTCAACTATATTGTATACTGAAAAGTATTGTTTATACTTTTTATTATAATGGTTAATTTAGCTGATCCCCCCCCCTTTTTTTTACTTATATTGTAGTTGTTAACTTTTGTTAACTGAGTGATTTCATATAAAAACCTCATTTCTTTAGACTCTGGGAGACAGATTTGAGCCAGGATTTCTGACTCAAATTAGGTCAATTTTGCACTAAATCTCTTTTCTTTACTCAAAATCCCATAGTCACAACATTGAAGTCTTTGTGCACCAGGCATGAGCCTTTGTTCAGTAACAGGTTCATCAAAATAGACTTTCACTTAATAATGAGACAGATCATCACTAATGTAAAAAAAAGTCATACAAAGAATTTTACCATATGGTAATGGATTAAAATGAGATGTGAATAATAAAATAATTAGAAGAAAATCTCCAAAAACTGGGAAATTAAACAGCAGACTCCTATATAATTCATGGTTCAAAGAACAAATATCTAGGGAAATTGGAAAATATTTAGAACTGAACAGCATGGGAAGAAACCATATTAAATGTGTGGAATATAACTAACTCAGTTTTTAAAGGGTAATTTATAACATCAAATCTATATATTAGGAAATAAGAAAAGTTTAAATTTAATGATATAGTTTTCCATTAAAGAAACTAGAAAAGGAGAGAAAAGAAAACCCAAAACTTGGGAATGAAAGAAGTAGTAAATATAAGAAGAGAAAACTGTAAAATTGAAAGGAGAAACACAACTGATGGAAGGATTTTGGGAGCACAGTAGATTAAAAAATCTCCATGAATTAATCCTTCCACCAAAACAAGTATTGAACTTGCAGGAGTGTCTGAATAAACTATTATTATTATCACTTATTCATTGATTTTTTTATTTATGGCCTTCTCTTTAAGAGAGGCCAAGTCTCTGTATATTGAAAAGTATCACACCTTTAACAGATGCTTAATGAATATTGAGTGATGAAAGTGGATCCTTTACATAAATTACTCCTTCTTCCTAACTCAATTTTCCCTTATTTCTGTTTTACAATAACAAAACATCTGCTTTAGTCAGTAGTTATACTCCCCTCTTATTTTTGTTGAATCCTCAATATTGAGGGATTTGGGATGATGCCCACTCTATCTGCTTCAGGCTGAGAAGGGAGGTAGATATTTGAGGGCAGAAGAATGCGATTGTTTTTTGTGCAGTTGGAGATACTCCTTGCTTTTGCAAAGGGGCTGATCCATCATCATCATTTTGTTAATTGTCCAGGGAAGTCCAAAAGAATTGGAGGGTAGGAGTTGCCACATATTTGCTTGGTTTCAGAGCTACATTGGCATAGGAACCATAAAAAGTCTTTAAGTTTCTGAGAAAATTACCTAACAGATAAGTTGAAAGCTACAGGTTCAAATAAAAGAAGTAGAAGAATCATGATTAGGAGATTAATGAATGAACATAACTATGTTCTATTGGGGACATAGCATTTTATATGACTCAACTATTTTTAAAATTTTTAAATAATTTTATTTTTAAGGAAGCTTTAGATTACATAAATGTTACATCAAAAATGCCCCATGTTACACCTATTCTTCCCTCTCCCACCCCTCAGAAACTCTGATGGCCACTGTCTTATATCAGTGATATAAATTCTTCCATTGCTAAAATAATTATAAATATAATTTAGTCCATAGTTGCTTTGTTAGCCAAAGGAGTGCTGATGCAAAATACCAGATATCAGTTGTTTTTTATAAATGGTATTTATTTGGGGTAGAAGTCCACAGTTACCAGGCCATAAAGCATAAGTTACTTCCCTCACCAAAGTCTATTTCCATGAGATGGAACAAGATGGCTGCCAATGTCTGTGAGGGCTCATGCTTTCTGGGTTCCTCTATTCCCTGGGC
>PVKH010004038.1:0-23971 GCA_004027955.1 Chaetophractus vellerosus
TGTTTGTTCATTTGTTTGGCAACTTTTTTTCTGTTAGATTGTATATATTTGCTTTTTAATTGGTTTGCAATTTGTAGGAGTTCTTTAATTATTTTGGAGATAATTAAGTTATTATAAATGTTTAACTATATCTTCAGTTTGTCAACTCTTTCGAACTCTATCATTACAAAGCTTAATTTTATAAGTGGTCAATTTATAAATCATTAATTTTATGGCTATTGCTTATTGAACATTTTAATAAAGGCCTTTTTACACCAAAGTTGTATCAATATACTCCCAAAATCATTTCCTCTGAATAACTTTTTTTTAATTTAGGTCTGTAATTCATCTGTAGTTTGTTTTTGGAAATAACATAGTGAAGAGATATAACTGCAATTGCATAGCTATTTGTTTACACACTATCAAATTGTCCATGGAAATGTTTTATGTAAATGCATACCTCCAAATCTATATAGCCAATTGTTTCTAAACCATTTATTGAATAGACTAATTTAACTCTCTTTCATTTTGTCTTTTTTCTGCAATATTCAGAAAAAAATCTTTTAACTTATTAGTTCATTCTTCATCTTTGATAACTTTGTTATTCATCCCACTGAATGATTTTTACTTCATCACATTTTTACCTTCATGATTTGCTACCAATCCCTTAACTTGAGTATCACTCTCTCTCAAGTCTTTCTGAGAGTATAAATTATATTAATTTTAATTCTTAGTTCCTAGTTGCTCTATTACATCACTCTTTTGGTTTTGAGTTCTTCTGTTTGTTGAGTTTGGAACCTTTATTTTATGGTGTTAACATTCCTCAAATGTTAGGTGACTCTTGTTTGTGTGTTTGATTTTATATTTGAAGGGTTCTGTTCTGTTTCTGGTAGTGAATGCTTCAGGTTTCCAGTGATTGTGAGGGAGCATGTGGAAAGGATTCTGGGGAAGAGCCTGGACTTCTGGGCAGAATAGATCCTGAATTTTCTTGTGTTTTGCCCAATACCCAAGGAATCTCTTCTTGGTTAATAATACAGTCATAAAGGTATAAAAATAAAAAATAATTTTTCTGTAATTCATATTAATTTTCCATAAACTGAGAACAGATTGTATTTTGTGCTTGGATTACAATTTTGACCCATCTCCAATCAATAGTTTTATAAACTTTTCTAATTCATAATTGAATTGTAGTGGCCATAGATTTCTTTAATTACTATATATAATATTATATGAAAATTAGTTTCTTGAAATTTATATAGAATTAATGGTGTGGAATAAAAGAAAAGAAATTTTCTCACATTTTCTCCTTTAGAGTAAGTAATATCTGGCTCCAAATTTTAATTAACAATGTTTTAAATAATAACGTTTTAATAATGCTTTTATTTTAAAGATACGTGCTTTTTTAGAAAAGTTAAATTAAGAAAAAAAGGAAGATATTTCAAATTAGACAAACTTTCTTTTTCATTTTCTTCTTTTCACTGATTAAATGACAACTCTCATTTTATCAAAATTTTATATTGTTCCAGAAATTGTGTTTATTTATCCTAAATAAATTTGAGATAATTTTGGATAAATTTAGAAAAATTATGGATATTTATGTCTAAAATGTTATTGGTTATTATGTCTGTGCTGCAAGATTATGTATAATATTTAATATTTTTGTTTGATCTTTTTTGGTACTTTCCAAATTTTGTACAATAGCATGTCACTTTTATTACCAGAAACATACTAGTTAAAAATTTCCCCACAACCTTATGGAAAAATCGCAGTAAATCTTTATAATAATCTAAAAATTACTATGGTCCCCAACTTTATAAAACATAAAACAAGTATAAAACAGTCACTTTTCCTCCCAAGTCAAGTTTGATGTGTTGGCTGCTTTGTCAGAATTAGCACATTAAGTTGACATCATAGTGAATGCAGCTAAAAGTGCACAGATTTCATTGTCTCTTTTCTCTTAGTTTTTATCTGCCTTATTCTTTGGTCTTAGTTACTAGCTGATGAATTCCAAGTGCTAGTGGACTTCTTGTCAGAAGCTAGATCATTAAGCAGTGAGAGAAGTAATGAATAACTTTCATCAGAGTCCACTCATAAAGTACATTAGGTCCCCAATGTGCCCATAGCACTTTTCCTCCGGTGCTACTGCATTATCTATCCATGATACAGTACAAAGATCATTTATTATGATTATTCAAATATGTTTCTTCTATAACAAGAAACCTCTCCATTTTTTGTATAATGATCTCTAATGAATCCGGTCTTCTTCAATACTGCTTTTTTACTTTCATGAATGCTAAGAGACATTGAGATTGTAGCTTTGATCACAGACTTCTTTAACATGGGAATTTCTGAGAACATACAAAATTAAAAGAGCACATTAAATCGTGTACATCATTCCTATTCTCCTTCCATATCCTCCCTCCCCAAATCCAGTATATCATCAAATCTGATTGGCTACTCTCCTGAAATATCATGTGTGATGGTTAGGCTAATGAGTCAACTCGGCCAGGTATTTGTGCCCAGTTGTTTGGTCAAGGAAGCACTGGGCTAATTGTAATACAAGGACATTTATGGGCTTTAGTCATGGGTGAGTTTACTGCTAATTACATCTGCATCAACCAGGGAGATTGCCATCAGCAATATGTGACGCTTTGTCCAATCAGTTCAATGCCTTAAAAGGGGAAGTGATTTCAGCATTCAGAGAGAATTTCCCAGCTCATCTTTGGAAAGCCAACATCTCCCAGAAACTCATCAAGGACCTTCATTGGACTTTCATTGGAGCCCCTGGTTTGCAGCCTGCCTGCAGAACCTGGACTTGTGCACCTCTATGATCACGTGAGAGACTCTTACAGAATCTCATACTATTTACAGATATCTCCTGTTGATTCTGTTTCTCTAGAGAACCCTGACTAATACTTCATGGAAACCCATTTCATCCTTTCTAAACCTAGTGACACTGCTTCTGCTCAGTTCCACATCAAATTTTACTTCTTCAATTGTCTTCACAATTTCACTTCCACAATTGTGTCAGCACAATTGTGTCTTCAGCCTCTTCAATAATAGCTCCAATTTTAATATCACTCTCCTTTACTTTGTACTTTGTAAAAGCTTATCTTCTTGCACTAACTTGTGACACCAATTACAATTAAATTTTGACTCTATCTGGAGTTAGGTCACACTCCATAGGTCAAGGGCAATCCTCCATAGTACTGTCCTTACAGACACCAGCTGTAAGTTTGGCAATGCAGGCCATCAATATTTCTGACTAACTGGCTACAAATTTGGTGGTTTCCACCACACTACCAGGTTTTATATTTGCTAGAATGACTCACAAAACTTAGGAAAACACTATACTTATGATTATGGTTTATTATATCAAAAAGGATACAAATTAGAAGAAGTCAAAAGAAGAGACTCATAGGGCAAGATCTGGGAGAGTCTTAAACATAAAGCTTCTGTGTCCTCTCCACCTAGGACATCATGATTTGCCAGCTCACTCACCTAGCACATCATGATTTGCCAGCTGTCCAGAGCTTCATTGGATTGATTAAATCAATTCCTACTTGAATGAACTCAATCTCTAGCTCCCTCCCCTACCTGGAGGTTGGGCTAATATGATGTGACTCATAGCCCCAATCCTCTAATCACCTAGTTTTTCTTTCTGGTATGGACAGCCCCTCAACCTTAAGGCTGGTACCATTCTGAGTCATTTCATTAGTATAACCTATCAGGTGTGGGTTGGGGCCCACAATGAATAACAAAACAATTTCTGTCACAGGATATTCTAAGGAGATAGAAGTTACCTCCCAGGAAATGGAGATAAAGAGCAGCTAAGTTCTTTATTATACTACACTTTCCAAGCCACAATGTGATTATATATATATTTTTTGTTACATATCCCCCCCTTCCTGCTTGCTCTTGCTGTGTGTTCATTTTTTTGTGTTCTTCTATGTCTGCTTTCTGTCTCCCCCCATTGCGGTGACGTGCCAAGTCGGCCCACCGTGTAGGTGGCTTGCCCCACTCGTGGGCGGCTCTGTTCCATTTTGTGGGTGGCTCAGCTCTGTTTTTTGCGGGTGGCTTGGCTCCATTGTTTGCAGGCAGCTCGTCTCCATTCACGGGTGGCTTTGCCCTGCCTGTGGCGGCTTTTTTGCCCTGCCCACAGCTGCTTTGCCCCACCCAAAGCAGCTTACCCCCTCAAGGCAGTCTGCCCGCTTGGAGAGGTCCCTGGGAACCGAACCCGGGGCCTCTCATGTGGTGTACCGGCACCCTATCCACTGGGCTACAGCCGGCCCCCAATGTGATTATATTTTAATTGTTTAAGAGACTTGTGGTACTCTCCATTATTTGCAGAATAAAATCCCAACTCTTTGTAGGGGCAGTCAATATTCTCTACAAATTTATATCAACTTGTTTTTTCCAGCCTCAAATTTCTGTATTCTCCCAACCTTCCCCAAACTGATATAATCTATATGGCAACCACAAAGTAAAATGGATCTACCTGGTCTTTAAACATCTGTGACTTCAGTGTTTCTTCTAACAAAAGTGTAATAAAAGCAATTTAAAAGACAATTTTATGTCGTTGAAGATATATTGGCAGCTTCTTTTGGGTAGGATGTAATGTTTCAACAGCCTGACATTCCCACAAACAATAGAGCAAGGCATTGTAGAGTTGTGGAAGCAATGAGTACTAAATTTACTAAAACTCAAGAAAGTGGAGAAAAATTTAGATGTAGGGTGAGCATCAACAGCCTAATTTTTTTCCTGAGGACATTTATTGAACATGGGCATAAGCTAGAAACTGATCAATGAGCCTTAGACAAGGCAAAAGACAAATTATCATGGCTTTTAGTGGTTGCATGTGGATAGAGTGACAAAATTGGAGAAGTAATAGTCCTCAGACATGTGGAGTGTATGTACCTCTAGACAATGCCAAATTTTGAAGTTGCACAGTTCAAGAAGCTAAACAGCTAAGAAAAAAATCTTCTGAAACAGAAATAAATTTTCCAAAGTCCTCTAGAATTGGTATGAAATAACTCAGGAAGAGAAAATAACCAGATATAAACTGAGTCTTACAAAAATTTCAAACCAGCCTTGAACTAATCCAGTCCTTGCCACCACTCACTCAATAGCACAACTCCAAATGTTTCATGGTTCATAAAGTAAATCCTCTCCAGTGGAAGATTATATCACTTGAGCCCCTGCAGTTCTTTTTTACATAATATTCAGAATAAAATGAAAACAATACATGACTTATGAAAAGGGGCAAGGCATTAGTCCAATAGCTAAGAGAAAAAACAAACAATAGAAGTGGACCCACAAATTATCCACTCTTGAAATCAGCAGAAAGTGATTTAAAATAACTGATTAAAAGGCTCATAAAAATAGAGAATAATATGGAAATTGTTAGAGAAAAACGGTGCTCACTGGGACACAGAGACTGACAATTACAGGCAGAAAGTTTATTGGGAAGCTCTCCCAATGAAGTGGTCTGAAGAATAGACTTTGGTCCACCCATGGAAGATGGTAGATATGACTTTATACAGTACATCAATAGGGAAACTGAGTACAGCCTGGCATGAAATGGCCAAGGTGGAGTGGGATAGGAGGTCTTGGAATGTGGGAGGGGTTGGTGGTACTTGGGCCCTGAGGGGGTGATAGCCCTTATCTGCTCCACTTAGTTTATTCTTGGGATGGGATGACAGATGGGCTGTGATGGCTTGCTCAATCTGTCAGGTGGGTTATGGCTGGAGCTGCCTTTCTTCAATTTATGTCATGGGGTATTGATTCAAGGTCTTATGACCTGTTAATCATTGCAAACTTCATAAGGGGGAACCTCTAACAGACATAATAGATGAAAGAATGGAAATTTTAACAGAGAACTGAAATGTATAAAAAGGATCAAATGGACATTGTGGTATTTAAAACTAAAATATCTAAAAGTGAGAATGCCATAGATGAGTTTAACAATAGATTGGATGTAGTAAAAGACAATATCGGTGAAAGCAAACACAAATCAAAGACAAGACCCATCAGGTGAATAGAGAGAAGGAATGAGAAGGGAAAACCAGAACAGAGTACAAAAGAAATGTGGGATTCAGTCAAAAGTTTATATAATTCCATTTCCAGAGAGAAAGGAAGGTGGGAATAGGGCTGAAATAATACTGTGGCTGACAAAATTTTCCAAAACAGATGAAAGATGTATACTCATACATACAAGAAGTCTGGCATATCCCAAACAGAATATGTTCAAAGAAAACAAAACATAAGTCCATTATGATAAAAATGTTGAAAAGCAGAGATAAAAGGAAAATATTACAAGCAGCTAGAGGAAAAAGTGGTATATACATTCAAAAAAGCAACAACAAGACTGAGTCTACAACAGAAACGATAGAAGCCAAGAGACATCCACTGTCTACTGGTATGGCATATTTATACTGAAAAAGAATAATTGCCAAGCAAGATTTCTATATTCTGGAAAATATTTCTCAAATATGAAAGTAAAATTAAGACCTTTTCAGACAAACAAGAATAAAATATTTCCCTAGAAGCCTTCACCAAGAGGAATTCTAAAGAGTGTTCTACAGGCAGAAGGAAAATAATCCAATAGAGAAGCATGGAAATGCAAGATCTAATAAAGAACACAGAAAAACTTAAACACATAAGTAATTATAATGAATACCGTTTATACAAAATAATGTTTATAATACTTATAATATTTTAATCAGATGTAGAACTAAAATACAGGCAAATAAGATGCAGGAGGAAGAATTTGGAGTAAATATTTTCAATGATTTTAGAATTATTGGGGAAAGAGTAAACATAATGATTTTAATAGACAGAAATAGTTAATGCCATATGCTCTAATATCTGGGATAACCACCAAGAAAACAGTAGAAAAATTCATAAAAATACAAAGCTAATAAAGCAAAAAAATGGATATAATAAAATTGAGAATTCCAAAACAAGGTGTTATAGTTCACTAAAACTGCTGAAACAGATACCATAGAAATGGGTTAGTTTATACCAACAGGCATTTATTAGTTTACAAACTTACAGTTTTGAGGCTGAGAAAAATGTCCAAATCAAGGCATTCTCAAGGTGATGCTTTCTCCCCAAAGACTGGCTGCTGTTGATCCTGGCCTCCTCTGTCATATGGCAAAGCATGCTGGCATCTGCTGGTTTCTTCCATCTCTTTTGAGAGTCATTGCTTTCGGTTTCTTGCTTCCATGGCTTTCTCTCTCTTTTTCTGAATTTCATTCTCTTATAAAGAATGAGGTGGGTCACATCTTAACTTTAGTTAAGAGTCTACTCACCAAAAGATCCTATTTTCAATGGGTCCATATGCACAGAAATGGATTAAGTTTAAGAACATACTTTTCTGGGGTACATACAGCTTCAAACCGTCACACAAGGCAATAAAGGAAAGTAAAAGAACATAAGAAAGCCATGTTAAATGAAAACAAATAGCAAGGATAGTAGATAGAGGCCTAAATGATACCAATAATTATACTACATGTGAATGGACTAAATAATGTAAATTAAAATCTAAGTTCTCCTACAGGATAAAAAAACACCATTTAAATGTAAGGATCTCTGTCCTGGGGAGGCCCTGAGATTGTCTCAGGGGGTCCCTGAGGGTATTTGCTGGGAAGTCACAGGACAATTAGTCTCTAGTTTTTTATGGCTTTTAATGTAGGGTTTAACTGTGGACCTAGGCCCCTGGGAGCGGCTATGAGGTGAGCTCACTCATAGCCATCTCTTAAGACTGCTGCTAAAAAGAATCTTTTCCTGCCAAACCACGTGGCTGCAGCATAGCCAAGAGCCGGCTCTGTATGGGACCCTGAATTCCAGTTAAACCTGTGTAAGAGAGGAGAGGACAGACAGGTCTGAGGGCCAGAGATAACGTGGCAATGTCTCCTTAAAGGGAAGAGGAAATGCACTAAGATTAAAAGGTTCCTGACTATTCCTAGCTCCCTGCCTATTTCCTTGTAACACTCCAATCCTTCCAGTGAAAAAAGCCCTCACAGGGCTTTACTCCTTGCTGGGAGGCAACTAATGGAATGCAGCCCCTAGAGCAGCCCCAATTCATGTTCCCTCAGGGGTAGGGCTTCTCTGGACCCCATATCCATACTTAGAAGCTGCCCAGGGATTTTCCTGGAGGAACTAAGCTGGGCATTCCTGCACAAAGTTTCTGTCCTGGACAGACCCTGGGAGATTTGCATCTAGGTGATTCTAAAGTCAAGTCTTTCCCTAAACTAAGTGTGTAAAATTCTCTCCTGTTATAATCTGTACTTGCTTTAACTTTGTTAGTCTGCTCCTGCCTAGGAACTTGTAAAGCAGAATTGGGTTCACCTGCTACAAATTGGATACCAGTGAAAGGTAACCTAAAAATGAGTCTTTAAATGCCAGTACTATTTTGCAAAATACACTAGATTACTCAAAAAGAAGGCAAGAATAAGAAAGCAAGGAATAGATGGAAAATAGTAAGAGTACTTAAATTGAAACATATCATTTGTTACAATAATGCTATAAATCTCATAAACACAATGTTAAGTGATAAAAGCAAGAAAAAAAGCACATAATGTATGTCTTCACTTATGTGACAGTTCAAAAACCAACAAAACTAATTGTGCTGAAATTCAGAATAGTTGCTGCCTTTACAGGCCTGGGGGGGCAGAGAGTGTGTAACAACTAGCAGGGGTGCTGGCTTGCCCACAGTGGTAGTTTACAGGGTATCTTCATTGAGCAAAATTTATTAGCTGTAAACGTTGGTGTGCATGCTTTTTGTATGTTTATTATTCCTACATTAATGATTTACTTAAAGAAAATAGAAGGTAACCCATACTTAGTTACTGCATCTAAGACTTTTCTGCCCATTGCTGTACCTCTGAGCTGTGCAATGAAATGCCAGTATCTGAGGTTCTTTTCTCCATTTTCCTTATGAAGCCTCTCCTGATCAACTTGGCCCAAACAGTTTACCTTCGTCCTAATTACTTTAGTACACATTTACTCTACCATTCGAAAGGTATCAATTGTGTACTGGCTTTATGCTATTAGTTGTTTTCTTATGGACATTTTATCTGCTCCAAATACTTTGTAACTTCTTTTAGGTCAGAGACTCGGTCTTACTTTTTTTTTTTAAATCCCTGAGGATCAATTTTTGCTCTTTCATTCTACTAATGGCTAAACATGACCATTCATGCATATATTCATTCATTCATTTATTCATTCATTCAATAAATACTTGTTGAGTACCTGTAAGTGCCAGGCAACCAAAAAAATCCTCCCTTCTTAGATCTTAGGTTCCAATGTAAGGAAATAAATATATGAAGTAATAGGAAAATAAAACACATAGAATATTATATGGTGACAAATGCCATGGAGAAAAATAAAAACACTTCAAACACGGTGGTTTTCCTACTGCTGTGAGGTTCTCTGAGCTTGCTGTGGAGGCCCTTTTGGAATGGCTGCAATGAAAGGCAGTTCAACCGGCCAACCTCCCCAGCCAGGCTTCATTCACAATTCATGCTTTTATCTCTTTACATAATATGTGGCCACATAAAAATCCACTTGAACAAAGCACTCCATAGATGAAAATTAATCCAACACATCTTTCAGGTTCTAAAACATTTCAGCTTTACAAAGAGACAAATGGTGTTTCTGGTTACAGGTCACTGTATATCTACTTATCATTGAAACACATCTTGTATTTTATATTTCTGCTCCTTAGTTATAGGATGCATATAAGCAGGCAAGTTTCTTGGGCAGAGAAGGACAATATAATTCTCATTTACTTAATTTTAACAACTGTTGAATGACCTTTCTAAAGACAATGGGGTGCCCAGATGCATTTGTCTGTATATAAGTAATAGAACCATGAGGTGATTAAGAGAATGGGTGTGCTTCAACGATGATTTACTTTTATAAAATACAGTGTAGCCATGTGGAAATAGGTTAGAATTCCCACATGAACCCAGCACTTTCATTATATGTGCCAGCTCATTTCAATTAACTTCTCTGTCACTAATCTGAACAGACCACCGTTACAGGTTAAAAAAAAAAAAGGCAAAAATTACTCTGGAGAGAACAAATGTATTTTAAAAATGAAAGCTTTCAGGACTGAGCAGCAACCAGAGATGTAAGTGCAGATTCTTTTTTATCTATGTCTAATTGAATCATAGTTGAGACCAACTTTGATGACTGATTATAATGTTATCAGCAATGGTGACATAAAGGTTATTAAGTGCCCAAAGTGTTCTAGGAGTTATGAGATGCATATTACATTGCAAGACAATATATTTTCTTCAGGGATTTTCACCATCTAAAAATAGGCAAGAAAGATTACAACATAGGCTTATACACAGTCATCAAAAATGTACTCAAATATGTTCTATTTTGCAAAGGTTGAATTGTTAGAAATGGGGTAATGAAAAAAAGAAGTAGAGATAGAAGGAAAAAAGGTATGGTGTATACTCAGTGAACACATTTAGAAGATAAAGGAGAAAAATATTTCAAGTAGGGAAAACAAAAACACATTTAAAGACAAATTTTAATTTATATATGCAATACTGCTGCATACTTTAAATTAACCAGACTTGCTCAAGCATTTCTGTCTTTCACTTGAAGAAAGCATATATTGATATAGGGTTTTGAATGAGTATTGGGGAATCATCAGTGTTTTTTTAGTTTGTTTTTTGTTTTTGTGCTTTATTTCATGAAGTTTTTGGAGGAAGTAAGTTGCCCTTATTTTTCAGAGATATTAACAGAAAGCAGTCTAATTCTTAAGTTTCAAAAGAAACAGTGAATATGAAACAGTCATGGAAATACATAAGATTTTAATTTGGAATGTGTTTCATATATAGGCATCAAATATTATTAATCTGAGGTATGGGAATGGTAATTTTCTAAAATTTAATGGAAAATATTGTCTTTATTTCTCTGTCTTTTTTCAATACTATAATCTCTAATAGTTTCCCATTTCTGTTCATGCCAAGAGTTCCCCTTGTGATTAAGAAATGCATTATCATTTCTAAACAATTTCAAATACGTTAGAACCAGAGAGGAGAACAGAGCATGAAAAAAAAAGAGTGAAATTAAGCAACAATGTTGTTTGGACTTGTATTCCAAGGGGATACAAATAGAAGCCAGAGAGTTGGTTTAAAATTCAAGGAATTCTCAGAATATTGAGAAAAAGGAACTGACAGGTGTGATTTTGTCAACTTCCAAGTTATTCAGTGAACTCTGTGGCTATGCAATGAAGTAGACTTGCTCTTGAACAGTTAGTGGTCCTCAAATTGTAGTTGCTAGACCTACGGCATCAACATCAACTGGGAACTTGACAGAAATGCAAATTCTTAGGTCCTGTCTCAGATCCAGTGAATCAAAAGCTCTGTGATTGGAGCCCAGTCTCTGTGTTATTTTAAGCCCTCCAAGTGATTTTTATGAATGTTAAAGTTTGAGATCTGCCCTATAATAGAATGGATTGAAGTTCATTCTAGTAACACAAGGAATGTCTTTAAGAAACATCTTTCACAAGTCTCTAAATTGATCTAAATCATTCTGGGAAACACCTAAAAGCTAAAACAAATGTGAATCACCATGATGTCTCATGACTCAACCAACTAAACATTCACCTTTCTCTTCATCTATGAACATTTTCTGGGAAAACAGTTAATAAATTCTCTTTTCTCTATCTTCCATAATATAACCAAGACCTTAAAGACAGGCTCACTATTTTTAAGCTGTTTTATAAATGAAATCTCCAAATTGTTGGGATATGGAAGGTACAATAATTTTAGTAATATGTTTAAGGATATAGTTGTAGGGGACTGTGAATGAATTTCTTTTTCCAAGCTACGCAAACTAGAAAAATGGCATATCAGAATCTTGTTCTCCAATTTGTAAAAAGAAATTAAAATAGTGTTACTATGTCTAAGCAATTTAAAATGGAGTCGGGAGGTTATTCTGGAGTTTACTCTTATGCAGGTCCAGCCAGAGCTCACAAGCTGCTGAAGTACGCAAAGCCTCAAGCAGCAACGTTCTTCAAAACCGTAGGGACAAACAACAAGATAAAGAACTTAATAGACTATTTAACCTGAAGGACCACAGGAGTACCCCAAATAGCTGACATGATTTGGGGTGCCGCCTGAATCTCTGTTCCCCAAATTACAATTCTAACACCTCAAATAAATTCCCTTGTTGCCTTGCAATTTTGTTGTTTCTTGTTTAATAAACTTCTATCAGTTACCAGTATAATGAAACCAAATACTGTATAAATGAAATGTGATGCTTGAATCAAGTAATGATTTGTTATTGGATTTTTTTTCCATTTGTTTAATGAGAATTAATGTATTTGTGAGAGAATTTTCTTAAGTTAACATGCAATCTTCCTTCAAATCTCCTAGACAAATGTGAGACCGGCTAGTGGGAAATTTGAGGATTGGTGAGAAGTTGAGAATTTAGCTTTCCATAATTTGTAATGTTATCAAGGTAAATTGCAACTCTGGAGCATAGTAGCTTTCCCCAAATCTTCCAGGGTCTCTGGGGCTAGGGGACTGGTCTGAAACTGTACCGGCACTTTGACTGGTAGATTATTTGAAATACTTTTCCCCTTTGCCCTACATAATATAGTCTGAGTCACAAGTATGATGATGGGGCCACCACTACCCTGACAACACTGACCATAGAGAGAAAATCAAGAAGGCAGATTTCCATGAGGGCATGATCAAGGGCTTAGTGAAGGTATAAAAAGTAAACTATTTTCTCAATATAATATCCAGAGCTTGCATAAATTAAATATATTTAATAGATGTTAAGTGTGTTTATTTTAAATGACACATTTTCATTGGGTTTTAGAATTCAATATTAAATATCCAATGAATTAAATCTAAGTAATGAAATCTTATGCTAATTGTAGAGATTGGAAGATGGTAAATAGTATATTTTGAAATATTTTCCAAAATTACCTTGCAATTTATTTGGAACAATCTTGAAAAAGTTCAGAACTTTAAGATTTCAATACTGGATTTTATACATTGAAAGTAGTCATTTCAGATTTTAAGCCAAACTATGAAATCTCACAGAAATTAAAAAAGAATGGCAGTCTTGGAAGTCTGCTTGAACAAAGGAAAGTCTCTTTTCCCAAAAGTTTTCTTTCTCCTTAATTTAACTGTGAATAGGCTAATTAGCAAGCAGGTACCCACAGAAGCTTTGTTCTTTCACTAATTACATTTCCCTGATCACGAAAATTCTGGGCCATCATAGGGTCCTTGACTATGATATTTGAGGTCACCTTTGTTCCCATCTCTGGGACTCTGACTCACTGTAAATCACTTGGACTAGCAAATTGGTGAATTGCTATTAATATTCATCAAATGCTCAAATAATGTCATGAAGAGCTATGGAAATTAAATTGAATTAAATAAAGGACCAACTGAGCAAATTTTAATTTATACAAGAAATTCCTCTACACATGCCTACTAATTTTTTTTTCAAGTAATGCACACATAAAGAATCATACTCTCACACTCTTGGAAAAAGGAAAGACTTTAGCAATCATGAAACTGAAAAGTACAGGCCAGAATGGAGCATCCAAGTTGCAGATCATTTTAGTTAATAAATTCAGGTTCTAATTATATCTTATCGATTGCATCCCAATGATTCTTTTAATACTCAATCAATATTAAATGAGTAATCACTAAATATGTAATCAGTTTCATTTTAAATGCTAAAACTACAGTAGTCTGCCTTCTAGAAGCTTGTAACCCAAATAAAGATATGACATATGCATAGATTGATTAACATTATAACTGAAAGAAGGAAAAAATATGTTTTTAAATAAGTTTATCAAAGGGCACTGAATAGGTTTTGACCCACAATGGTTGGTGATTATGAGCCTTTAATTTTAAATTGTTTGAGTGTTAATCTAACCATGAGAATAATTATCTGAAAGGGAATATGCCAAACACTGAGCTAATTGCATTCCTATATATATTATTTAATCCTGAAAATATTGCTTTTTTTTCTTATAATTGCTCTGCCCAGAGTAAGTGTAACCAATTCCCCTGACATCAGAAGAACTCTATAATCTTGATCTCACTTACTTTTCTAGCATTTTACCTTCATCATCTGCTATTGCCTCCCACCTCAACCCTCATTCTTTATTCCCTTCCACTACTTTATTTCTTTCATAGCTTTAGATCTATTTGAAATCATATTATTTACTTGTTTATTTGTTTAATTTCTCTTTCTCTCACAACAAACTGGAAGTCCCTTGAGAGCAAGAATGTTGCCATGTTTATCATTGTCCTACATGGTACCTGTTGGTAACTACTGAATGAATGAATAATGAATGAATATATACCTATGTATTCCAATCATTTCTATTTAGGAAATAGAAGATAATCAAACTAAAAAGGGGAAAGGCAACCTCTTGAAAAAGCTGAATGAAAGACAGTCCTGAAGAGAAGTGCTTTCTGCACCAAGGAAGGTAAGTTGTCTCCTATGCTTAGTGCACTACATTGCCAGTCCCTTGCCAAGAGCCCAATGAACCCTGGAAGTGGCATGCTGTGGCACAGCTACTCTTTATTTGCACTGTTATTATCACCATTTCCTAGCCTAAAACATAATGAGGACAGCTACTGTTGGGAAAAAAAAATCCAGCTGAGAGGAAGTCAGTTGGCAGAGAAGATGATGGCAATAATAGGAACAAGGAACCCCAAGTATATGACAAAAAGTGTGTGAAGGCTAACTCCCAGAAAAGGATTCATTTCTAAAATAATATATTGGGTTCATTGCCAGAATTGCTGTTTCACAAGAAACACAGAAACATTGTTAGCAACCTTTGTTAGCCAACTGAATCTAAATTATGAAGTCTTTATTTCCCTAATCTTAATATCTAAATAAATCATCAGTCTTCAAATTTTCACAACAAACTTTAGTAACACACCTAGGGAGCTTGTTTTATATATATAATGTTTGTGTGTATCTGTATATGTATGTGAATAGGCATCTATATTTAAAACTCAATAAGTTATATATGTGTGAGTATATATATATATGTTATATGTAAGTTATGGAGTTTGTATATATGTGGGGGGGGGTGTCTATGTAAATATGTGTAAATGCTGAGAGAGAAGGGGACCGAGAGAGAGAAAGAGAATAAGAAGCTACATTTAAAAGTTGGCATATGGGTAAGGTAGGCAGAAATAACGTAATTTCCTCCTTTCTATATTTAAAATTCTGTTACTGATTACTTTTTAAAGACTCATTTTCAGCTTATTTAATTATAAAAGTGATTTATGAAAAATCAACAAAATTCAAGTACTAAGCATATGGACTTATAATAAACAAAATTATTTCCCATTTCCTGGAATGGAAATAGATGAAAATCCTAATAATAATATACAAATCTTAACTCTAGTGCTGCTAAGAACCAGTCCAACTCTTACCAGTCTTTGTCAACTTTCTTTTTCTTCAAGCTCTCATGTCATGGACTTTCTGCTTTCTTTAGACTTTAGAAAGACTGTCATGACACATATATCTAACTTCAGCTGAAATTTTTAGGAGCTGGGCCACCAAGTTTTCAGTCTAAGAAAATCACCTGCCAAGAACTAAAAGGAAAAACAAGAAAGCAGTTCATAATGTAAGAGATAAATATAAAAGGGATATTGCTTTGTTTACCATTGTCCTCACCATTGATTTGAATGGGTGGTGGGATGGAGCCATATTAAGTGAGTCCTTTTAGCATTATAGTGAGAGAATCAATGTGGAAGAAGGCAAGAGGAAGAAATACATTCCTTCCTTCTCAGTTGCAACACACAAAAAACATAAACAAAAAACTTAAGAATTATTTAGAAAATAAAATTATATTCCAAAAATCACATTTAAAAAAAAATTAAACGATGATAAAAGTGAGTGTTTCCAAAGGAAAACATGATAGCACCAGGAAATTATTCCTTTTCAGAAAATTAGATAAGGGCAGGGCTTTCTAGTGACCTTATACAGATTCTCTAAAGAGAAATTAATTTGAATTTCTCACAGAATTTAAATAATGCATCAAATACTCAAACAACCATTTCCATGTAAAGAAATTGTTACAATTCTCACTACTGTTACTAACACCACTAAGTAGCTTAATCTCAATTGACCTCCAGCAGTGATCTGATCGATGACCAGATTAGTAAACATCGGAAACAGTCCACCCAGGACAGACATGTAATTTACCATGGAGCTAACGGTTCTAAAATGAACATTTGGATAAAAACTAGGCAACACAGGAGTTGGTAGAAAAAGTAAACATTGCAAAACAAAGACTTGGCCCTACTGTCCTTTGGCTCCTGTGTTATGAACTATGAAGATGGAGAGTTTAAGGAAAAGTAAATGTATAAAAGCTGTAAAAGATAAAATAACATGACCTTTTATATACATTGATATGAGAGAGTTTGGAGCTGATTAAAAACTGAAGTCCAAACCAATCTTATCCCACCAAATGAGAATTTTTTAAAGGGGTGGGAAATTAAATACATAAATGAATTCTGTGGCAAAAACAAGGCCCAAAGTGGTATGATGCAAGATACTGCAATTCTGATTTAGGATAGGTCCAATTAAGAAAACCTTAAAAATGAATAATTAAATAAACAACCAAACTGTCCCTTTGTCAACTTCAGAAATCCACAGAAAGACATAGGGGAATGGAGCTGCATTTGAAAAATAATATTTGAAAATAAAAGCATGGTAAACAATTTACCAAAGTAAAAAAGAACCTTAATTGAAAATTAGAGCTTAACTTTATAATGCTATAATAATGATACTTAACATTTGTTGATTGCCTACAATATGTCAGACATTGTTCTGGGAATGTTACAAATAATTTATTTACTTATTAAAATAATACTTTGATGTAAATATTATTACCCTCCTCATTTTACAGATGAGACAACAAAAGTGTAGAGGGGTTAAGTAACCTGCCTATAGTGACACAGCTGGTAAATGTTGGAGCCAGGAGTTGAGCTCTGAAGTCCACTCTTAACGACTATCAGGACTGCAAAAATTTTCTCTGAAATTTCTCTGCAAAAAAAACTTTACTTCTAACACACTTAGCTGTGACACTCCAGCCTCACTTTATGATGATCTATCCCTTTCTGTTACTTACATTCTTACCTCTACCATTTCCTCCTAATTGTCCCTCTCCCCCAACCCCCACCTCTTTTATCCTCCTTACTTTCCAATTGTTGCCTTCCTTATCTTTAGTAGATTATTACAGGGAACTAAACTGTATTTTATCTCATAAAGTAAATGATTTTGTGGTCCATATTATATTACTCACTCTCCAAAAATCTAAAGGGTAATTAACTAGGTTTCTTGATTCTTACTAATATCACAGGAGAGATGCTGAGTTAGAGGTCTTTGGTAGGAAAAGCTTTCAGGTCCCTGCTCTTCACAGATTGTAGCTACTCAGAGAGAGCTGAGAGCTACAAGCAACAAACGAATAATTAGTACAAATGATCTTCGGGCCCCCCTTCTGTATAAACTAGATTATTATAAAAGGAGTTGAAAACAGATGGCCTATAAATGTGTTTTGTTTGGTCCATTTGAATTAGCTGAAAATATTCACAAATGAGAAAAACTACATAAGAAAATGTGAATTTCTGATTCCTCTTGACGAATTAAATATGGCAATTTTGGTGCTGAGGTTTTCAGGGCAATAATCAGTTGTTGAATAACAATTGCTACCTCCCTTAACCAGGCTTAGGGCTCTCCAATTTTGTGCCTATATATAGCCCAGTTCACTTATTTATACTTTCTGGCTTCTTTAGGCATTTAACTTTTTAAAAATTATTTTTATGGTGCCAACATATATAACATAAAAGTTGCCATTTTAACCATTTTTAAGTGTACAACTCAGTGATATTAATTACTTTTACACTATTGTGCTACCGTCATCACCTTCCATTACTAAAACTTTTTTTTATTAGAGAAGTTGCAGGTTACAGAATAACCATGCCTAAAATATAGGGTTTCATTCATTGTAACCTTTGATCTACACCAATGCAAGTTGCTAATAATAGGGTGGTATATAGGCATTTCATTTTACTGACTCCTGTTTTTAAGATATTCCTGAGATGTAGTACCTCCCCCTGGGGATGGAGAAAATTATGAACTTTCTTCTGATTTGGTTTGTAACTTTTTTTTAAACCAATTATTTCAAACTGGTTCTAAAATTGACCTAGCTTGGAAACTTGCTAGGTCTCTTTTGTAAAGCAAGAATTTAAATGCATGACACCTAAGAACACTGGAATTGACATTCTTGTGCAAAATAAGAAAAATGTGAGGGACAGCCCAGAAAATGTTATGAGTTTGTCAAATCCAGAGCAGACATAATTCTCCAGAAAAAAATATCACTCCCAAATTAATGAAAGATGTGTCAGTGAAGAACAATGATTATAAATTTGCAAGTTCTTCACCATGGCAAGAAGTTCTCTTTTTTATGCTAAATGTGTTTGGCTAAAAACCATGATTGATTGGAGGCTTCCAAATCTTTGAGTGGGCAAAAATTAGAGGTGTTAATCCAGCTGATTAGAAGAAAGGCTAATGAACATGTCTTGAAGATGCATTTTCAGAGCAATCTATGGTTTTATTTAGAATGTATGTTCTAAACCCATAAAAATAGTAAATTTTATGTTACTTTTTATTTATATTTTATATGTATATGATTGAGATAATCTCAAGTCATCTGACTTTGTGGAGGGAGATGGATATCATGGAATCATTTAAAGGGTCCCTTTTGTGCACTATTGCCCTGGGATTTTAATTAGACTGATTTAGGGGCCAGCTGGATAGCCCAGTGGATAGGGCGCCGGCATACCACATGGGATGCCCCGGGTTCAGTTCACGGGGACCTCTCCTAGCGGGCAGACCGCCTTGAGAATGGCAAGCCGCCATGGGCGGGCCAGAGACGCCGTGGGCAGGGCAAAAAACTGCCACGGACAGGGCAAAAGCTGCCACGGGTAGGGCAGGTCGCCTGCGAATGGAGCGCAGCCAGCCACCCGCGAACGGAAAGCCGGCCCTGAATGGAAGCAGAAGCCGCCCACAAGCGGGGAAAGCCACGCCTGCGCAGTGACCAGTCTCGGTGTGTTGCCGCAGCTGGGGGGAGGGGAGATATGTAATAAAATAAATAAATCTTTAAAAAAAAATAGACTGATTTAGATATAAAACATAGTTAATATTTCTATAATATTGGGAAAATTAATCAAAATATTCTGAAGCACAGTTTCTTTGAAAGGACCCAGGGTCCTGTGAGATGCCTCAGAAAATATGACAAGTCCAGTAGAGAGCAAAATCCTCTTTTCTGGTCTTTTCCTCAAATGTCCCCCCAGTTGCTTCTTGATCATTTTAACCCCATTTCTATAGCTTTATGCTTTATAGCTATTGCTTTATATTATAGGACCCAATAATACCTACTTTTGCTATGAAGTTTCCGTTAATGCTCCACATTGCTTAGAATCTTATTATAGATGCATCCAAAATAAGAGATGTTCTCATTGTCAACTCCTATGACAGACTTCTTGGTCTGAGACAGGAAAAGGTATCCAGATAAACACTGAAAAGGATGAACATCAGTGGAAGCTAGAACAGAGCAGAGAACATGGCAGAAGGGATAGAAAGCATTAGACATAAGAAGAAAAGAAGTTATATTTGTTGAGTCTCATGTTGCCAAAATCATTGCTGGATGCTTGTACATATATTGTATTTTATTCAGTCCTCACAACAGCCCTCTGAGTTAGGATTTACTTTACCACCTTCCAGATAAATAAATAAAGACTTAAAGATATTAAAATATTGACCCAAGAATATTTATCCACTCAGTTGCAGAACAAAAATTCAAGGAAAAATCTGACTCTATTTCCCACGGACACACATTACTCACATATCATTTTTTCATCATTCTTAATGTGGCATATATTAGGTTGGGTCTCATTGTAGTGGAGCCTTAGACAGCAATATTAGTGTATTGATTTATTGAGGGAGAGTTCTCAGCAGAGATCCTTCAGCCAAGGGACTGAAGGAAGCAGGACGGGTCAAGGGAAGAAACTAAGCAAGCATGTGCTCTCAGCTGGGCTCTAGCTGCAGGCTGATCCCAGGAGACAGTTCTGAAGCACTTACTAAGCCATGGTTGGAATCACCTTGGGGCAAAGACCTGACTTTGGCATATCCATATCAGTCAATCCTTGACTGTGGCCTCTGGGGGATAGCAAGGGCTATGAGCAGATAGCGGCCAGTCCCCACAGCAACTGGAGATGGGTGCTCTGACAAGGATTCAGGTATGGCACTGACTATGAACTCTCAAGAAGATATTGTTGAAAATAGTTTATTTTAAAATGTAAGCTCATCTCACATCTTCCTTCTGAAATAGTCATACGAAAGTTAATCTCAGTTTACTCTACAGAAGAACAAGAATTACACTTATAAATTATAGTCAAGAAACCAGACAATATAAAATATCTTAAAGAATCATCACTAGGTTGCAACACTGAAGCCATGGACTTTCCTCCACAGAAGAAATTCTTGTGGGTTAGAAACAGTTCTCCTCTCTTTAGGATGGAAGAAGCTGAATCTGTAATCTACAAGGTGACAGATAATAAATAAGTGGTAGAGTGAGGATTTGAACCAAGATTATCTGACTCTAAAGTTGTTATTCATAATCAGTAGGCTCTAAGTTTTCATTACCATAACACCCTCAAAAATTAGCTTTTTAACTGTCTAAATAAGAATAATGATTTCCTAAGGTCATTATTTCAAACCACGGGGCCAAATCATAGCTGATTCATGTTAATTAATTTGTTTTTCAAAACAGAATTTCAGAACATATATTAACTATATATTTTAAAGAATGTTGAAACCCCACATTTAAAATAATTCTTTAAATTTTGGTTTCTTTCTACATCTGCTAGATAACAGAATTACTAATATTGTAGCTTTAGTGCCCATTCAGGTCTTCTGAAGCTCAGTCTTGTTAACTATAAGCAAATAAATTGCTCAGAAATTTGGAAAGTGATACGACAAATATATTTTCTTTAGTGAAGAGAATCATCTTCTAGATAGTTAGATTCCAAATGACTTGGTTAGCCAAAAAGTCAATGAATTACAGTAAATAGGCCCAGCAGAAACATTTTCCTTTAACAGGTCAATCTAAAGAATGCATTCTTCGCATAATATCAAGATTGGATTAGCATAGTTAGGAGTCCCATTTTCTAAATGAAATTGTCCAGATGAAATACACAGTTTTTACTACTTTCCTCTTGAGAAAATAAGCAGTCAATCCACTCTTTTTTTTTTTTTTTTTTTAGATTTTTTATAGGAAGTATGAGATATTTCCCTAGGGGAACTAGATTTCTGCTTGGTTTTCCGGTACTACATGCTGGGACCAGCAGAATATTATACAGCAATGTTTTCTCAACCACAGTTCTGCATAATCTTCAGCATTTAATATATTTCCTATCCAATCTTCAGATCACTTACACAGAAAATAAGTGGAGAAATAAATTACAGAAAAACAACCAATCAAACAAAACCAAATAGATGAACATACCTACTCCTCACCTTCTACACATAGACACTGATTCCACAGTAGATTAAGCCTAAACACGGAGCATAACTATTATAATGTTCAGGTCTAGAGTTTTATTGATGCTGATAAGTTCGTTGAGTATTTTTAAGGGGAATAATGAGTTGTAAGGAGTATGGGAACAGGTGAAGGGATAACAAAGGTTTTTCACACGAGTCTAATGCATTCAAGATGTTCAGCAAATGGACTGTCAAAATAACATAGGTATGGGGCCGGCTCGATAGCCCAGTGGATAGGGCGCCGGCATACCACATGGGAGGCCCTGGGTTCGATTCCCGGGGACCTCTCCTAGTGGGCAGACCGCCTTGAGAATGGCAAGCCTCCATGGGCAGGCCGGAGCCGCCGTGGGCAGGGCAAGAAGCTGCCACGGACAGGGCAAGAGCCGCCACGGGCAGGGCAGGTCGCCTGCGGATGGAGCGCAGCCAGCCACCCGCGAACTGAATCAAGCGCCGGCCGTGAATGGACGCAGAGACCGCCCACAAGCGGGGAAAGCCGCGCCTGTGCAGTGACCACTCTCGGCCTGTCGCCGCAGCGGGGGGAAGGGGAGATATGTAATAAAATAAATAAATCTTAAAAAAAAATAAATAAATAACATAGGTAGGAGAGTGGGTGTAGCTCAGTGGTTTGAGTGACAGCTTCCCATGTACAAGGTCCCAGGTTCAATCCCCCAGTAGGTCCTGGAAACAAAACAAAACAAAACAAAATACACAGGTAAGGATGGGGCACAAATATTGATCTATTGGCATTCCTACCACAACACTGTATTACAGGGAAGAAATAAGCAGCATGGAATGATGTAATGACTATTTTATGCTGACTTGTCAAATTTTATAAAGTAAATTATTTGATTTTTAATTGTTATTCCTGAGGGGGAGAACACAATCGATATTCTGAAATGATTTTCCTGAGGGAAAATCAGAAATTTTTCTATAAGGTAAAATGAGCCCTTTGATGATAATGGGATAAAACATGTAACAACAAAGATGAGTTAGTGACAAGGGAATTCCATGTTTTGGGCTCTATACCACCCTTAGACATTCAGAGTTCAGTTTCAAAGATACAGTTACCCCTAATCCCTACAGTCTGAAATAATCTCTCATTATAATCTGGCTCCTTATTTTATACTGTCTCCTCTACTAGATAATTAGCTTCTTAAAACTGGAATAATATCTTAATTCACTTTTATAATCCAGCACCTTGCCAAATATGCAATATCTGTCCACTGATAATTTTGTGGAAGCAGACCAAATGACAGTAAATAGTTGCTAAAGTTCCAACTTTATAAACTAATATATACTCTGTCTTTCAGAATGTGGTAAAGATCAGGGGTCTAATGACCAAAGATACTGTAAATGTATAAAGCTCTAAAGAATGTAATAAGGTGTCATGATGATGATGATCATCAAATGTGATCACCACTGAATCAGAAGCACAATCCCCAAAATACCATTGAAAGAATCAAGCTGCACTGACAAGGGACATTTAAAGCATTGATTCTTTTTGAAATACCATTTGATCATCAAGAGACATTACTATTTAATCATTTCTAAAGTGCATCTTTTATCATGAGGTATAGCAAACAGATTTGCTTGAAGTAACTTCAAGGGAAACATCTACAGTTTCAAACTAATTCTATTTCACACATCTAGGCAATTTCAGAGAGTACAGAAGCTATTTTTCAAGCTAATCAAAAGAGGAGACTATGTGCTGTAGGAGAGTCAGAATTGGACTGTGAGATGGGAGTCCTAAGTTCTAGTTCCAGCTTTTCACTAATACACTACAAGGGCATTTTATTTTACCCTTCTGGGTAAAATGTATAGAATTCCTCTATCAAATGAGACCTTTACATCATTGTCAATGTTTTATATATCTAGGGCTCTCAGTTATTAGTTCATTGAAATAATCTGTGTGTATGAAGCCTGATGCAGAAACACCGGGGAGTTAGAAAGAGGATCACATAAGGGAACAGAAAGTTAATGCTTAAACTGTACAGGGTTTCTATTTGGGGTGATGGGAAAAATTTTGGAAATGGATGGTGGTGATGGTTGTACAACATTGTCAACACAATTAACAGCACTGAATTATATATTTGAATGTGGTTAAAGGGGAAAATTTTAGGTTGTATATATGTTACTAGAATAAAAATTTTTAAAAACACATAGGACTATACAACCCAAATATGGGGCCCTAATGTAAACCATGGACTATAGTTAATAGTACAATCATAATATTGTTTCATCAATTGTAACAAAGGTACTATGCTCATACAAGGTGCTAATAATAAGGAAGTATATGGGAACGCTGTATTTTCTGCATGATTTTTCTGGAAACCTACAACTTCTCTAAAAATGGTAAATATTAGGGGAT
>PVKH010004039.1:0-15943 GCA_004027955.1 Chaetophractus vellerosus
GGGGGGGGGGTGGACCCCAGGAGCAGGCCGGGGCAGCTGGGGTGGTCTCCGGGGGCCCGCGGAGGCATAGTGAGAATAGTGGCTGTCCCCCAATATCCTCCCTCAACACATATAACACAGTTTTGCATTTGGAGGAACTGAAAAGACCAATATTTATAGTTGCATAAGCTTGATTATAGTACTTTTGGTTTTGAAGACTCTTTATGAAAAGTCATTTTGAGGTTTAAAAAATGTAACAAAAAAGTCACCTATTTTTACTTCCCAAATTATGTTAAGATCCTATATGGTCCTGATTGATCTACACTGCTGTATTCAAAGCTGGTTTTTAAAATTATTATTTTTTTTTTACAATTATGCTCTCTCTCCTCTCTAATTTCAGTAACCAGATATGCCATTTTTTAGGAATTTGGTGAAGTACCTTTAACAATCTTTTGTTTTAAAAAATACTCTTTTAAATTTCAAAGTTAAACTACCACATGTCTTGTCAACTGAGATGGCTATTTGCAATGGCTTCAGATGGGGTGCTTCAGAAAACTTTCTATGGTATCAAGTCAGAAAACACAGGAGAAATAGAAATGAGAATGAGGTAAGAAAAAATAAAGATCTCTTTTTATTCTCATTACAAATGTGAGGAAAGGGATGGGGCAGAGATTTACAACAGGTGTCCTTAGGAAATACAGGAAAAGGTGAATGAGAATAACCTAAGTCACAACGACCTAAAGAGGAAAACAACTTCCCAAAACAGTACCCTAAAAAGAAAGGACACTGAATTCTTAGAATCTATTAAAACTGCTTCTGTTTGGCTCTAGACCTAATTATTAACTTTTTAAAGGGACATATTGTTGGCTTGCTTGAGATAAGCTGTGCACTAAAACTCTGCAGTTTTATATGGACCTAATAAGGGTCACATTATTTCTTTCATCTATTGCAAGTCCCACAGAAAAACAGAATTGTTTTTACATTAGTATAAAAAGCCACACTGCCAATACATAGTACTATAAAAGTATGTGTATCAGAATTATAATGATAAGAAAATTTTCTCTCTCCAGGTTTATCCAGCAGAAAAGAATTTTTAAGTGCCATCAACATATAAAAAGACAAAAGGATGACTAAGAAAATTGAAGTTGCATAAGTAATTAATAGTTAAAATATTTTAAGGTTAAAAATTAATGCTAACCATTGATCCCATGGAACAAGATTTTTTAAAATTATAAATCATTTGACTGCAAATGGCTCAAAAAAATTAGTTGACTGATAAGAAATTCAGATAGCAACTAAAAATTCCTTATTGGCCAAAACTGACCTCATGCCATTTTTCAGGCATTTGCACAAGAATTTTACATACAATCTCAGATGTGAAAATAATAACTACATATTAATTATACATGATGAATATGCCATTACTGTATAAAAATGTTTATTTACCATGTTAACACTTAAAATGTTATGTATTAATAGAAACCTTGCAAATGGAATAAAGTCATTATTACCTAGAACCAGATTGCTAGAAACGGTAGATTAGATTAACATGTGAAATTTAACATATTTTGCTATAAAACCTGAAAATAAGTCCACTCCAGGAAGAATTTCAGCATAGCAATCATTTTTAAATTATTCAATTACTATTAAATTACAAAATATTCAGGAAAAAGAGACTATTTCCAACCAGACATTTCATGTATGTTTGTTTTATTACATACTATCATAATATATGTGTGACTTGATATGCTAATTTGTCCTCTTACAGGATATTTTATTTTAACTTGCTAGACCACTTTTTTCCCTTTTTTTTTACTGTTCATATAAAGTTGTAATGAACATTTTCATATAAGTAGCTTTTTTTGGTACACTTTCTTAATTTTCTTTAATGGTTTTTCAGAAATGGAACTTGATAAATACTGCCAAATTTAGCTTTGCAAAATATAGGTGTACTTTTTTTTTTAATATCACCACAAGAAACAAATATTTTAAGATTTAAAGTTTCAAACACAAACTACAATAGAAATGAAACTACAATAGAAATGAGTCAGAATAGCAGAGAATACAGAAAACAGAACAGATATGGAAATAAGATAATTCAGTTTGAAGTATCTGTGAGGGAAAAATATGGAGATGTTCAATAAGCAGTCAAACTATGAGTTGAGCGCTCAGAATGAGTAGTGTAAGATAGTGTCCATCAGGCAGTCTAGGGGATATAAAAACCAGTAAGGCATGGTCCCTGACCTGAAGGAACAGTTCAAATGTTATTTTATATATATATAAATATAATCTTGCCCTAAAATATAGTTGACTTCTAATATGTTATGAATTAAATGATTTCATTTTGTTCCTATCAGATTAATTTCAAACTGGAGACACCTTCAGATGTGAGATATTTTTAAAAGAGATTTTTCAAGTTGTCTCAACAAAATAATTATACTATTTAACTAGTTAGTCTTGAAGGAAAAGTTTATCACAATAATAAAATTCAATCATTTTTGTTCATACTTTATTTGTTGTTGTTCATACTTTCATATAATTTTTTAAAAACACTACCATAAATATTAACGAAACTTGAAGAAGGTGGACTCTTTCTGACATTTTCAATATTATTTAAATATTTCATACTTAACAAAATGAAATAAACAGTCTTAAGAAGCTTGAATGTGCTATATTTAAATCATTACTCTTCTTAGGCAGTGTTTTCCAAACATACACCAACATAAAAAAAAAATTTTTGGAGTACTTAACTAATTTCACCTATTACTTGCTCAGAGCAGGAACCATGTCTTGTTCTCCTCTTTCACAGCACAGTAACTTGCACTTAGTGATCATTCAAATATGTACCAGAAAATATAGTTTTCATACAAATATTTTATCATCCTGGCATATGCTATAAGATTTCATTTATCTGTGGCCGGAACCTGTGATCCAATTACAACAAAAGATTTAAAGCATGCTAAAAGAGATTTAAAATCTATTATTTTTGGACCCAACACTACTTTAAGTTTAAATTAAAATACAAAACTACAACCAATATATGGCAAAGATACTTGTACTGTTACCACAGAAACTGTCTGATTACACATTGGCCTAAAACATGTTTTTGTTTTGTTTATTTTGAAAATGTGGTGACTCATAGCATCATAGCTACAGGTTTTAGAATGGAATAACCTGTTATTTTCATTGTGATTTTTTGTCACCATACTCTGCTTAATCTCAATAGAACCTGTAATAAATTACATATTTAAAGCCCTCAGAAGTATACTAATTGAAATTTCACTTTGAAAGAAATGTCTCTAGAAAGTCAGGTTCAATTTTCAATATGTTATCACTCTATCTAACTTATTAACTATTTAAAACTGTAGCATTATATATCTAAAGTCGTATAGTTTACCAAACCTACAAGACTCTTTTTGTATTATTAAACAGATAACACAGTTGAAACATACACAAATGAATTTTTTAGGCCTTTCAATAACTGTTCTTACAGGGTAGGAAACATTTTGTAAGCGAGTTATCTTCTGCAAATGTTTCAAAGTTTACTATTTTGTTTTTTAAAATCAGCAAAATAGTTTGTATAATTTATGAATAATATGCAACAGGGGAAAGTATAAACAATTTGGAGTTAATATAAATGCTTTTAGCAAATCAAATACTTTTTAAAAAAATTTCCAAAATGGCATAATTGGCTAGTCAAATACAGCCAAGATTTATATTTTCTCTCAAATGTTACAGAAAATTTTCTTGATAGGCCATACATAATCAAACAGAACATAATAAATGACTACAAAATTTTAAAAGGGGGAGGGACCCAATCTCTATTCATCTATTTATTTCAATACCTATCAAACCCAAATAATTTTTTCTAACTAAAATAGGTATTCCACAGCATAAACAATTATGCAAAATAAAAAGAATTATTTCTGACCAGCCCTGGCAATCCTTACTTTCAGCGTGACCAAGAATTATGCTAAAACCTCAATCTTTCATAATTTACATCCTTACCTAATGAGAAAAGCACAGGTCAAAGGAGCAAAACTCCACTTTCCATTTATTCTTCCATAAATTAAATCTCCATTTAAATCCCCACTTCTTTTAAGTGTAATCTTTTTGTTTTAAAAAAAAAAAAGTGACAAGGTTAGCATCAAAGAAACTGTGACATAAAATGTATATATGGAAATCTAATCTTTTTTTAAAAATGGCATTTATCTCAGAAGATAAAATGGACTTTGTGACATATCAGAGAAGTATGAGTTTTAATTATAGTTCGAAAAACCAAATCCATATATTATGTGTCCCTAAGTTTTATCCTTAAGGGTCCCCCAAAATTAAAATAAAACAACAAAATCCTGTAACTCAAACTCACTTTAAGAGCAACAATATGTTCCATGCTCTTCACACTTTCATTTCAGGTTAGGCCTGAAACAAAAGACATTTTAAAGAATTGTATAGAAAGTTTATCTTCCCTAAATTCTACATTAAGACAAAATCTTTCTGAATGGAGGGGGAAAAAAGATGTAAAGAAGGGGGGGGGGATTTTTTTAAATGAAGTTAAGGATGATAAACAGAAACATTATTTCATAAGATTGATCATTTGGCAGGTGTCACCAGCTTATTCTTAGTCTTTCCCTCAACCTATGGCAATTTCTCAGACTTTATAACTAAGTGACTTCCGGACTCTAGCAATTTGAAAAGATTTCTCAAAACTCCTAAATCCAACCAAAACCTCTTCGCCTACTACTGCCCAACTTCTCCCTACCTTCCCTCTCAGACAGTCTTTGACAGAAGGGAAAAATTCAAGAAATTGTTTGGTTCCAGCTAACAAAAAAATACTGTTCTTGATTTTTTCATTTCAAAGGCTTTCTGTTGGGGGAAAAAAAAGTTTTCTAAAGTATTGACTTGATAATGACTATTAAATATAAAAACAATGTAAATCTGCTTAATTACTTAACTGTCTCCAAACCAGGCCAGAACCACAAATGTTACCCTAAAAATACAGTATTTTCAAAACTCATCCAGTTCTTTCAGTTTCCACACAAGTATTCATGCAGAGTGTCTAGGTCCCTAGCATAACAGAATCAAAGTGTTGCCTTTTGTAGGGAAACAGGACCCAAGTATCAACTGAGAAGAGCTTGATCTGGTAAAAAGCTCTAGGTCTAATTTGACAAATACTTATGTATCCTCCAAGTATCTACTGTACTATGGTGCTAAAGATAAGGTTCAAAAGAAAAACTATGACAAAGCTAAAGAAGCAGCTAATATTAAGTTGTTTTCCCCCAAACCACTCAGTTATACCAAGTCAACCAAAAAAAAAAAGTGGTCTATACTTAGTTTGCCACATAAATGACTATCCTAAAAACCTCCATTGATTCAAAACTTCTAATCCAAATATAGATCCCTATTCAATTTATATTAAGTGCCTAAAGGTACTAGGAAATATACATTTTTACATTTCTGTATCCAAAAACCAGTAAGGACATTTAAAATAATTATTTCAGACTCACATTTGTATCAGTATACACAGGGTTGCCCATGACAAAGTTTCAGCAACTTAATGTTGTTCTCTCTATTCTGGCAAAGAAAAATAATACTGCATCCCAGTGGGGGGAGGGGGGGTGCCGTTAACACACACAGAGGCATATTCCTCCTCCATTTTAGCAAAGCCCTAGTAGTTTGTCTTCAGAAGTAACTTCCAAGTTAAACATACCACACAGGAAGTCTCAGCTTCAGACATTAGGAAATTAGAATACTGCAACTCAGAAATACTACAACATGAATATTTATTTTGCATCAACTATACAATTATATAGCAAGTTACTTTGTGTCCTCTAATAGTTAAGAGGCAGGAATAACAACTTCTGGAGGGATATTTTAAAGATGGAAAATTTCAAAGTTCCTTAGAACACCCTTATATGTAAAATTTGCCATGCCATCTTTTCATCTTCAAACTCAAACATGATGCAGTAGAAACTACATTTTTATGCCTTCAACCAACCAATAGTGTTACTCTAGTCTACCATATAATCTTGGTGAACTGCTGCAATGAGTTCAGAATATTAAGTTAACTCCTACCTGAAAATACAATGTTAACTTCAAAAGTTACCAGAATAAGTCATTCTAAACTTCAAATGGAAAATGACAGGCAAACAAATACTTAATTCAATAGTTGGGGCAGGTTTGGGAATCAGTATTCCAGCATTCTGAAATTTACATTTTCTCCCTCCTCCCTTACAAATGCCTTCGGTGTTTCTGTAACAAATACTTAAAATAAAAGTTCAATCAAAAAGTTCATTTGATAGCTGTTGCTTTCAAAGTTCCAAGGGGAAAAAAAATAAAGGCTTTCAAAGCCTTGCATTAAACTTAAATACCTATGTGACCATGCCATACTTGCTACTGCAACCTATCTCTGTAATGGCACTCCATTTTAAGGTATGCCATGACAGAACATCCAAAACATTAAAATAATATACTCTAAAGCTTCCTTTCAAGCATATTTACAAGAATTATCCCATAGAAATATCCACTTTAATATGACTCTAAAACTCCATGCCCAGAAGCCAATGACTGGTTTATAAGCAAGATAATGACTAGCTCAATGGAAATGGTACTATGACAAGTAAGACTGGCTCACCATGTTACAATCTGTTTGCCTAATATGTACTTTAGCTACTGTAGTCAGCAATGTCCAAATATAAATTTGAAATATTTAATGGCCAGTTCTGTTCTATTTTCAAGCTTCATTTTACCTTTTTAAAACATAGTTTTAATCTAAGATTCTCCACAAATATTATTTTTAGAAAATACATTGCCTAGAATAAAAAAATAAATATAGAAAAAATTAAATTGTTATTCAATTTTCCCATCAGTGAAAAATACAAAGATATATCTTTAAAATGTCAACTATTTTAGCACAATTTTACTTTCACACAAATTATGGACATGTTTCAAAAATAAAGAATCAAAAAATAAACCTCAAACAGGTTGAGCATCATATTTCATAAACAAGAGTTTGCTACACTAGGAATACAGACATAAATATACAAAGAAACACTAGGTTGATTTAAAAGTAAAGAATTTTATTTGGCTGGTTAAATTTTAATTACTTTTATAGGCATGGAGATATAAGAAAATCAATAAAACTATTAAAACTATTTTAAAAGGTCAGTCGTATTTTGTTTACTTAAAATACTAAGCTTAATCATGACCTATCAAAACCTTATCATTGCTCATTGTATAAAATTAGCACTACACTTGCAAACATAAGCAGAATCTAGACTTATCAACATATGGTGAGGTTTGCCCAACTTTTAAAAATTGAATCTGAGAATGTAGCATAAAAATGTTTTAATTCGAAGTAAAAGCAAAACTCACGGATCCTGCTGAAAATTTTAAATTAAAAACGTGATCAAAATGGGAACCGCTTTAAAATTTTTAAAGCATACAGTAAATAAACTTTTGAAATAAACTAATGGTTTGAAAAGAAATACTTCCATTTCAGAAGCTACAGCTAACCAGCAAATATGAAAGAGAGAGAGAGAGAGAGAGAAAGAAAGAAAGAAAGAAAGAAAGAAAGAGAGAGAGAGAGAGAGAGAAAGAAAGAAAGAAAGAAAGAAAGAAAGAAAGAGAGAGAGAGAGAGAGAGAAAGAAAAAGAGTCAGCCAGCCGATCTTCAATTAGAAGGTGCACACACAAGCACAAGAACAGACTGGTTTACCAGCTAACTTTTCCACTCCAGTATGAGACACCAAAACAAAGTTGACTACAGAACCGATCCCTGTTAAACTGGACGATAATCTGAAAAACTTTACTATTGCTAAAAGAAGCTCCTTACAATTAGAAGCGGCGAAATGACAGGTGGAAAAATAAACTCCCTGAGAGAGCAGCAAGAGGTTGTGGAAACACGGTTCAAGGACTGAACGTGTTTTGACCACTCCGTAACAGGTCCAAGGTAATTTACGCACACACCCTGCAGAGCAATTTCTCAACTTCAGGCTTCGCCGAGAGCCACAAACCATTTTAAAACAGCCGTCTCCCGCCCGACAGGAAAACAGACATATCCTCATCAGAAGTCTTTCGGCGAATCCTGCCGGTGCCGCGAAGGGAAGCGGGCGGCCGCCACCGTAACGAGAGAAGCCGGCAACAGCCCCGCCGCGCGGCCGCCACGCCTTCCTCGGGCCGCAGCGGGGGGACGCGGAGCCGCGCATCCCAGTCCTCCTCCCCAACAATCACACGCACTCACGTCCCCGGAGCTGACACCCTCCAAGCCCGCCGCTCCGTGACGCTGGTGACGGGGCCACAGAGCCAGGGATGCAGCCATCGGCTGGGGCGCTCAAGTTGCGTGTGCGTGCGAGCGTTTGTGTTTGTTCCCCTTAACCAAAGAAAAGAGGTATCCGTAGTAACGGCCTGGGGCTGGGGTGGGGTAAGAGAGGCCCCCCAGTGGGACTAAACAAAACTTCGGTTGCTGGGAAGAGCCGTTGCGCAAGCCCGGCTGGGGGAGGCCGGGGCCGCCCGGCCCAGCCCAAGCGTGGCTTCCCCGAGGCTGCGCCACCGCTCGCTGGAACCACGCGCGGGCCCCGCGCCCGGCGGCAGAGGGGCCGCCCGGGCCCGGCCACACAGTGGAGCCGGGGTCGGAAACGCGAAGCCGCGAGCACCGGGGAGGCGGGTGGGGCTACAGGACGCGCGGCGGGAGCACGGGGTGGGACCGCTCCGGGGGTATCTGGCTCGGGCGGGTCCCTCGGACGGCCCCAGGCCCCCCTCCCGGGGATGGGGGCGCCCCTCGCCCGACTCCCTCACCTTCTTAGAGGCCCGCGCTCTCCCCTCTTCGGGCGGTAGCAGCCCTGAGCATGTCCAGGGTGGGGTGCGGGGTCGTGCCGGGGACAGGGAGCCAGGCGCTTCAGCAGGCGGCACCACCCAGCCCGGGCTCAGCCCCTCTCCGCGGCCGCTGCCATCTTGTCCTGGCGGCTGAGAGGAAACGGCGAAACACCCTCCCCCGACCGCTCCTGTTGCTGCTGCTGCTGCTGCTGCTGTGGCTGCTGAGCGCCGGGCCCGTCTCCCTCATCTTCCTTCCCGGGGATTTAGGGTGGGATCCGCTGGGCTGGGGCGAGAGGTGGTGAGAGGCCGGCCGGGGCCTACGGGCGGCGCAGGGTGCAGGGCCCGCGGCGGTTGGGGCCCATTCCTGAGGCCCCTGCCGGGAGTGGAGGAGGAGGAGGAGGACAGCCGGGAGAGGAGGGACGGCGGGGCCCGCGGCTCGCGCTCCTCAGGTCGCCGCGCTGCCGGCAGTCGTCACGGAGGCAGCTGCCGCGGGCTGCCCCAATCTCGGGGCCCCTCCTCCGCGCCCGCCGGCCCGGGCCTCGGCCTCCGCCTCCGCAGCGCCACCGCCCGCCCCGCAGCGCTGCGCGCCGAGCCCGTGCGGCCCCTCTAGGCTCGGGCCGCGGCGCCTCCACGAAGCCCCTCCCCGGGTCCCGCCCGACCGACGGCCGGCAGCTGCGCCCTTGTCGCTCAGAGCCCGCGGGGTCAGACCAGGGGCTCCCTCCCGCCAGGCCTCTCTCAAAAGAAGCATCCATCAGCGCCCCCTTTCCTGTTCTGAACCTCTGGGCCCGCCCCATCAAAAATATATATTAAAAGATACTAACACCCTAAGAAAGGGTTAAAAGGCGGAAGCAGGATTTTACTGGCTTTTCCCGTAATCGTAATTCCTCCTTTCACTCTAAGATCAGCCACACACACACACACACACCTTTTTTTTCAGGATCCAAAATAAGGAAAGGAAAAATGCTTAGTCGAGTGAACAATCCCAATCTAAGATAAGTCCTTCCCGCTCCCTCGTCCCAAAGAGTCAAGGGAATTGTAAAATCAGGTTCATGAACCGGGAAAAGTTCTCTTGGAAAGTTTCCAAGAGCATCTCTAGGGTCCAAAATCCCGTGATTGTGAAGTTCACCCACCTCTGCTTTGATAATTCTCCATCAAGGTAGTCAATTACACCCCCAGAGACTAGTTTCCTCCCTCCTGGAGACTAAGAAATCAACAGAATGGCCCATCTCAAAACACGTAATCATAGAACCATAGAACTTTAGAGATGGAAGAACCTTAGAGATCCTTGGTCCAAACTCCTAATTTTAATGCTAGGTCAGGGTTTCAAAGAAGTGTAAGTGAGCTGAACGAGAACATACACAGGAAAACCCTGGTCTTCACTCCTTCTAGCCTTCCTCTTTTCCCTAAGAACTAAATGACCTTTTAAGTACCGATCATTCTGATTGAATTTTTTTTAATACTAATTTCCTTCCCTTCTTTTTGTTTTGAATTTTAACCATTTGGGAATGGAAGTGTCCTTTGTTTGTTCCCTTCATAATCTTCACAAGAAGGTTTGATTTTACCACATAAATATTTATCTCCAGACATTTTCTGTTGCAGTAACTGGAGCAGGGCAAAGGGAGTGGCGAACTTGCTGCATATATAATACTACACTTTTATTCCCTGATGCTCTTCGAACTAAAGAGTCTTTTGGATGATGCTTTTAAAAGAGAACAGATGTGTATACTCTGAGATCACTGGAAATAACATTTTCAACTGGCAATGGCTTTCTTCAAGACAGGATAAACAGTTGAAAAGGCTACCAAAATAGAACAAAACAGTGACTTTCTGAGAGTTAGCAGCATATTAAGCATTCCTTTTTAATTAGTGCTTAATCACTTAAGAAAAAAAAAGCAATAGTTAAAAGAACCAAAAAAGTATAAAATATTCCTCAAAGAAGAAAGTTACATTGAAAAAAATATCAGAGAAACAGGGAAAATGTTCCACCAAAACTTCAAACTTTTAGAATTCTTGCAAACATTTCTCTAGGCCAGAGATTCTTAACTTTTTTTGCTCCACGGACCCCTTTGCTAGTTAGGTGAAAACCATAGAGCCCTTACTAAGTCCACACTATACTCTGCATTATTTAATAAATATATCACACCAACACGTCCCCACAAGAATAATGTTTTTTGAATTTCAATTCAAGCTCATGGACCACTTGTTAAGAACCCCTCCTCTAGGCCATAGGCCATCTCTAATAGGAGACTTCCATTCTCCATATTTGTGGCATTGCTGCATCTATGAAGACACTGAAAAGGGGAGGAAGGATATTATTTTTTCCCTTTTTATCCCTGACATGGGCACTCACGACACTATAAATTCCAGGAAGGGATTCTGGGTTTTGTTTGTTTTTACCATTACATTCCCAGGGCCTAGTGTAGTGTCTAGTTTATAAGTCCTTAGTAAATATTGCTAAATAAGCAAATGAACACTGTTAATTCAAGCACTCCTTCACCTTATAACTTTGTGATTACTATTGTGTTCTAACTTGGTTTCCTTACCTCCAGTCTTATCCTCTCCTATCCATTCTGAACACTGGCATCCATATAACTTCTTAAAATCCCTGATTTAGACATTTTGTAGAAAGTTTGTTTAAAAATGGAAATCTTCTTATGCTAGTTCTTTAAGAAATACAAGCTATTAGATTGACTATGAAAAATATTTAATTATGCATAAAAAGACTGGATACCAAAAAATTAATCATCCTTCCATTCAAAAAAAATTTTTTTTTCAATTTTTACTGGGAGGTCCCAGGGATTGAACCCAGGTCCCTCCATGTGGGGGACGGACGCCCAACCATTTGAGCCACATCCACCCCCCAAAAATATTTTAATACACACTATGTATCAGGCACTATGCTAAGCTCTGAGGATGGAACCGTAAACGAGGAGACAACCAGTGGGCTTATCCTTTCTCCAGAAAGTTGGATATTATACAAGTAATTATAATGTTAATAAGCATTACAAAAAGAGAAGTTCACAGCGCAATGAGAGCACAGACAGGAGGACCTATACAAATGGGAAGGTGGGGAAGCCTTGGAAGGTTGGTTCACTTCTTCTCCAAGACTCAATTAGTAACACTTGCTTCCTCTGGTAAGAATTTCCTCACTTCCTCAACTAAGCAAAATTCCTATATATCTTCCCTTTGTAGCATTTATCTTTCACTTTTACGTCTCTTCTGTTTATTTTTTCATTAATATTTACCTCTGACACTAATCCAAAAGCTCCATGAAAGCAGAGAGCACCTCTTTTTTACATTCTATTGTATCACCAGCACCAAGGCAGTGACACATAGTATCAGCAGGACCCACTACATACTTTACTGGCCCAATGCAAAATGAAAAAGTGGGGCCCCTTGTTAAAATATTAAGAATACAATGGCAGGGCCCTGTCCAACTACAAAGTTAAATGAGTGAGTGAATGAATGAAAGCTGAGATCAAAGAGAACATTGACACAGAAGAACAGGTATATGCAAAAGCTGTGTTGAAAAAAGGTTATAGAAGTTTTGAGGAACTGAAAGATATTTTAGTCACAGTGACGGGGTAAGTGGAAGCAGATGGGGATGGAGGGAGAGACTAGGGCCACATTGGTACTTGTGATTTTATTCTAAGAATAAAAGAAGCTATTGAAAGGTTTAAAAAGGGGTACAACATGATCAAAACAGCCATTGGGTGAGGGACCCATGGGTGGGAATCATTTATTTTCTTCTTTCCACATTGTACTTTTCAAATTTTCCCTCCACTGACTTCCTATCTCATTCCAAGTAAAAGCTAAAATCCTTACAATGGCCTAAAAAGTCTACAAGACCCTACATAGAACTAGCCCACAAGAAGCTCTTTTCCTGCTTTTTGCTCAGTCAGTCCAGTAACACTGTTCCTCAAAGACTCCAGCCACTCCCCCTCCTTTTCAGATCTTTTCTCAAAGAACCCCTTGAGCAATGCCCACCTAAAAATAAACACAAACTCCCTAACTCCCTCTCTGCTTTAGTTTTTTCCTTAGCACGTACCACCATCTAAGATACTACAATACATATTTCTTCTCCTGCCCCAGTAGAAGGTAAGCTCCCTGAAGGCAGGAATTTTTATCTGTTTTGCTGGCTGTTCTATTCTGAGAGCCTAGAATAGGCCTAGCATATAAAAGGAATACAATAAATATTGGTAAAATGAAAGTATGAATTTTTTATGTAAGCAGTATGAAGCCCTCCACAAACTCAGACTGCCAAAACTGTCACAATTGTTTGAGATCACCTAAACATGAAGTCCAAGACATTGCTCTCTCTTAGGTCTTCCCCCCAACCACCCACCCAACTCCACAAAAAAAAAAAATTTTTTTTTCACTTCTTCCAAAAGAAGCCAGTCCTTGAACTTACCTTGTGTTCATTACTGCCATTGTTCTTCACTATACAACATATGGGTGTCAAGATAGAGAAATGGCCCTTCACAGCTTTGCAGATGTTGTTGGTGCTTTTATACAAACCGTTGAATTTCAAGAAAAACCTTGAGACTTTGTCACAGAGTCTGAATCATCAGCCTACCTTCCCTTTCTTCAAGGCAGTTTTTTTGTTTTTCCTCCAAACCCTAGTTAGGTGTCCTTTAAGGCCATTAGGCCTTTGCTGGGGCCCTCACAGTCAACCAAAAAAGCCTCCCATACTTCAAATCTCAGGGAGAAAAACTTCACCAGGGAGCTTCCATCTCCTGCCTCCCAGGCTCTGGAGTCCTTACACAAAAGATCTACCTATTCCCAAGAGATCAACTATATGCCTGGCTTCGGGAGGAACCACTGGAAAGGAAAAAAAGACTCAGGACTGTCCCAGTCCTACCTACATTTGCATAACTAGAAAGCCTGCTCAGGTAACCCTTTGCAGCCCAAAGATCTGTTTCTCTTCCTTTAAGAAAAAAAACAAAACATTGTTCCCAGTAAATTAATACAGAAAAACATAAACTCATTTTAATCTGAGAATTTACAAATGTCCTCAATCTGGGAGTTAGGTTGTGTAGTCAGCATAAAGGAAATTCTTATATAGTAAAATCCTTTCTTGGAAATTACTTAAATTGCCCATAAAGTATAGTGTACTTTGTTTTCTACAGCTATCCTTGTACAATAATATGTATGTATTAATGATATTCTAATTGTAAGTAGTCATAAATTTTTCATGTGTTTCACCTCTCGGAGCACTTCAGAAATTCTATGAAGATTATAAGTTGGCTTTTCCAGTTTCATCATCATCTTAAGGAGTCCAGTAATTACTATCTTTGTCAAAGTTTTTCTAAAGCCCTCAGTTAATTCTTTAGTGTCTTACTCCAGGATAGTGAAGACACTAATACAGTCACTCATCTGACACCCAAATGAGTCTCAGTGATTGAGAAATTCTTAAAATCCTTGGCACATTATTTCCATAAATTTTGCCAAACTGCAACTCTTTCAGTTTTGATTGAGTCCACTGCCCACAGGCATTGTCTTTGGTTGAAAAGAATGGCCTGCCAGCGCTCATCTTGTTTACATTGTTCTCTCTCTCTAGAGCTTCTGCAGTTAAAGTCTCAAATATTAAATATACTTACAATGCAATATAATGGACTAGCATGATTTTCATATTAGAAAAAAAAAGTTTAAATTAAGGAAATGCAAAACAAGCAAATAAAATAAGCCATCAATCTTATTTTGATATTGACATTTCCCTGTTCACAACCCTTCAAACTATCATTTTACCCACTAAAAACATACGCCTTTTTAAATTTGGTATTTGAGGTCCATTACAGTTGGATCCCATGTTTCCCTTTTAGCCAATTTTTTCCTTTACCCCCTATGATACCACCAAAGTCTTCTTTTCCCTCTCTCTAACTAGAACCTTTTTATGTCTCCATGCCCATGCCATTTCTGCCATCGATATTGCCCTCCCATCCACTGAAATCTTATTCACCGTTCAAAGTCAAAATTAAATGTCCAAAAAGTCTTGATTGAACATTCCATTTCAAAGTGATGTTCATTCATCTCAGATTTTTTTGAGTTCCTACTTTATGCCTGGTACTGCTCTGAATGCCTTCATTTAATTACTCAAGGAGGTAAATACAATATTTAGCCTCATTTTACAGATGAGGAAATTGAGGCACAGAAAGATTAAGTACTTTGCCCAAGGTTGCATAGTAAATGGTGGAGTTACCTTTTTTTTTTTTTTTAATTAGAGAAGTTATGGGTTTACAGAAATATCACTCATAAAATACAGGGTTCCCATATACCACCCTATTATTAACACCTTGCATTGGGGTGGTACATTTGTTACAACTGATGAAAGACATTTTTCTAATTGTACTATTAACTATAGTCCATGGCTTAACATAGGGTTCACTGTGTTGTGCAGTTCCATGGATTTTTTTAAAAACATTTTTATTCTAGTAACAGATATACAATCTAAAATTTCCCCTTTTAACCACATACAAACATGTAATTCGGGGCTGTTAATTATGTTCACATTGTTGTGCTGGAGCTACATTTTTTTATGCACTGTCTGGCCTTAAGCATCAGTACCAGATCACAGATTTTTACTAAAAGTATTCTTGGAAAATGATATTGTTATATAACATGTAGTCATAAAGCTGATTACAGTACCCCTTGGGAAGACTTGAACCTGAGGATTGTGTTCCTAGCAGATCTCAGCATCAAATCATAGATACAAAAACATTAAGCTCTAATTATAATCCTCAAAAATGGCACATGGAGAAGAGCTGCCCCAGCTCATCCGGTCCCACCTTCTCCTTTTACAGATGAGGGAACAGAGGCTTAATTAAGCAAGAACAGAGGCTCAGACAGGTTACATTACTTACCCAAGAACAACAAATCTAGTCCTCTTGCCTCAGTCATCCCATCCAATAGGTCAAAATGACTGTATTACCAAAATAGGAATGCCTTGACTCATTCCCAACTTCCTTCTACTCTCTCTTTAGGTCTTCCTTGAGCTAGGGAAACAGTCCCAGTCCCCCCTTTTTCAATATAGATTGCCTGACTCATGATTGTAAATAACCCATTCCCTCTTCCTGAGCTTATGTGCCATAGGGTAATGTATGAGGAAGTTTGCAAGGATTATCTAGGAGAAACTGTGTTCACCTAACAAAGTT
>PVKH010004040.1:0-23972 GCA_004027955.1 Chaetophractus vellerosus
CACTGCACAGGCGTGGCTTTCCCCGCTTGTGGGCGACTTCTGCTTCTATTCACGGCCGGCTTTCAGTTCACGGGTGGCTGGCTGGCTGCGCTCCATTCGCGGGCGACCTGCCCTGCCCGTGGCGGCTTTTGCCTGTCCGTGGCAGCTTTTTACCCTGCCCACGGTAGCTCTGGCCCGCCCATAGCGGCTTGCCATTCTCAAGGCAGTCTGCCCGCTAGGAGAGGTCCCTGGGAATCGAACCCGGGGCCTCCCATGTGGTATGCCGGTGCCCTATCCACTGGGCTATCGAGCCGGCCCCTGATCTCACTTTTTAATGGCCTCATTGTGGTTCTAACTTGAATTTCCCTAAGGAGTCATGATTTGAACATCTTTTCTTGTGTTTATTTGTTATCAAAGAGTTATAGTTAATAATTCAAAAAAGGATGTAAAATGGAATCATAAAAATACTTAACTCAAAAGAAGGCAAAATAAAATAAAAGAATGAATAGAAAACATATATCATGGGGGTAGTTTTAATCAATAATGTCAATAATCACATTAAATATAAATGATCTAAACAGTCCAATGAAAAGGCAGAGATTGCTAGTTAGTATAAAAAAGTAAGACCTAACCAGCATTGTCTAAATGAAACCCATTTAAAATATAAAGACAGTAATAGGTCAAAAGTAAGTAAATGGAAAAAGATATACCACGCTGACACTAATCAAAGGAATGAGTGGCTATATTAATTTCAGACAAAGTAGATTTCAGAGCTATGTACATTAAGAGAGGTGAAGAGGGTCATTTCATAATGATAAAGGGGTCAATTCATCAAAAGAACATAATCCTAAATGTACCTAATGCAAATAACATATTTTTTAAAATACATGAAGAAAAAAATGTTGGTATTATGAGAAAAAATATAGAGTGGGAAACTATAAGAAATAATTTTCAGTAGCCCATAGATCAAAGTAGACATAAAATTGGGAATAAAAATAAAAATACATCTCAAAAATTTTGAGATGTATAGAAAATAGTAATTAGAGAGAAATTTATAACACTAACCACCTAAATTAGAATTAAAGAAAGTGGACAAATAAAAAACTTAGTTTTCTATGGTAAAAGCAAAACAAAACAAAAAAGTAGCAAAATCTGAGAAAATTAAATCCAACATTAGCAGAAGAAATTAAAAAATAAATGTAAAAGTATAAATAAATGAAAATAGAAAAAATTGAGAAAAGTTACAGCTGTTTCTTTGAGATTAATAAATCAATAAATCTGAAAAAACTTTAGCCAGATTGATAAAGAAAATAAGGGAGAAGACAGAGTTTCTTTACATCACTACAAATTCTGTAGACATGAAAGGGATAATAAGGGAATATAGTAAATTTTATGCCAATAATTTGACAACTTGAATGAAATGGATAAGTTCTATGGAGGACATAAAACAATAAAGCTCACTGAAGAAGAGATAGGTAGTCTGAATAGTCCTAAATCTGTTAAAGAAGTAGTTAAAATCATCCCATAAAGAGAACTCCAGAGCCAGATAATTTCTCTGGTGAATTCTACCAAACATTTAAGAAAGTAATAATATCAATTCCACAGAAAACATTATAGAAAATCAAAGTGGAAGGAACACTTCCTAGCTCTGTGGGACCATCATACCTTGATATAAAAACTGGACAAAAATATTACAAGAAAACTAGAAATGACTATCTCTCATGAACATAGAGGAAAAAAAATTCCTAACAAAATTTTATCCAGCCAAATCCAATGATATATTAAAAGAATATATAATGATAAAGTGGGATTTAATTCAGTTATAAAGGTAAAAGCATGTAATCATCTCAATAGATGGCAGAAAAAAAGTGAAAAAAATATGCTATCCATTCCTGATTAACACATACACATACACACTAGAACATAAACAAAAATTTAAGTAAACTAAGACTAGAAGTGAATTTCCTCAAACTGTATGGAAATTAGCTTGGTTTACTGCTGAACTGAAAACACACTTTTTCATTGACAATTCCTGGATGTCTGGTTTTTGACAGTTAGACAACATAAGACAAGTGGAATTTACAATGTGTTGTTTAAGATTCAAAACTTCCCTGGTAACACCCAGGATGAGTTTCTTTACTGATGTTTGCAATTGGCCTAACTGCTTATCTACAAGCCTGGCTTGATTACTTAAAGCACCAGTGAAAACTTCTCAAGAGCTCTCTTGAAGCCAAATTTCCTTGCACAGATCAGCTAGTTCAAGCATGGTATGTATGATATGTGTGTACAAATAATGGCCCTTCATGGGCTGTCTCTTGGACATCTGATGCTTGCCTGCATTTTATTTATCTTCCTGAACCTTATTTTTTGCCTTTAAATAACCTCACAAGTGTGGCTCTGTGGAGTTTGATGAGTCCTTTCAAATATCCAAACTGGGGAAAAAATCTTTATAACATGACACATGTCACCTACAAAAAAAGTAACAGCTAGCATCATACTCATGGTGAAATACTGAACGTTTTCCTTCTAAGATCAGGAACAAAACAAGGTATTCTACTCTCATTATTACTATTCAACACTATACTATAGGTTCTAGTCTGTGCAATCACATAGAAAAAGAAATTCAAATCAGTCAATTAAAAAGGAAAAAGTAAAACTTAGTTTATGCACACACAACACAATAATCTATATAGAAAATCATACTAAATCTAGGAAGAAAAATAGAACTAATAAGTGAATTTTAAAAAGTTGCAGGATAAAATATCAATTTACAAAAGTGGTTGTATTTCTGAAAAATAGCAGTGAACAATTGGAAACTGAAATCATAAAAACAATAACATTTACAATAGCATCAAAAATACGAAATGCTTAGGGATAAATTTGACAAAATATGTGCAGGGGTAGTACACTTAAAACTAAAAACAAAATATTGCTATGTGTGAAAATTTGGAGTTGTATGTTCCTCAGAAAAACATGTTTTTAAACTGAATCCATTCCTGGGAGTGTGAATTGCAAGTAGGACCTTCTGATGAGATTACTTCAGTTAAAGTGTAACCCAGGGTGGGTCTTAATCCTATTACTGAAGTCCTTTATAAGCAGAATGAAACTCAGATAAAAAACCTATAAGGAGCAACTAAAAGCTGAAATTCCATGGGGCCCAAAAAGAACAGAGAGGTCATGAGAGGCCACCATGTGCATTGCTATGTGACAGAGGAGCCAAGGACCAAGGAATGCTGGCACCCAGATCCAGAACACCAGTCTTTGGGAAGAAAGCATCATCTTGATGGTTTGATTTGGACTTTCTTTTTGCCTTAAAACTGTGAGCTAATAAATTCCCTTTGTTTAAGCTAACCTATTGCTGGGTATCAGCTTGAGTAGCCCAGGAAACTAAAACAGTATCCCAAACAAAATTCCATCAGGGTTTGTTGTATACATTGACATCTGAAATTTTGGTGGAAATACAGCAGACCTAGAATAACAATACATCTTTGAATAAAGAACAAGTTTAGAGACCTTTACAATGTCTGGATTCAAGACATTGTAAAGGTATAGTAATCAAGGCAGTGAGGTATTGCTGTAAACATAGACCAATATATCAATAGGATAGAGTTGAGACTCCAGAAATAGATCAGCATATTTATAGTCACTTGAATTTTTCCAGAGATTCCAAGGAATTTCAGAGAGAAAAGATAAGATTTTCAGCAAATGGTGCTAGAACAACTGGCTAGTTATATGCAAAAAATAAGCCTAGATGGTCATTTCATAGTAAATGCAAAAATTAACTCAAAATGAACCATAGGTCTAAATATAAGAGCTATAAATACAAAACTTAAAAAAAAACTCACAGAAAATCTTAGGGACCTTGGATTTGACAAATATGTTAAAATATGATACAAAAAGCAAGAAAATCAGCACGTTAGACATTATCAAATTTAAAATTCTTTGCTTTTCAAGAGAATGTTATTAAAGTAAAAGGCAGGAAAAGGACTGGGAGAAAACATTGGCAAAACATGTATCTGTGGACAGATTTGTATCTAGAAAATATAGAGAACACTCGCTAGGCAATTATAAGAAAACAACTCAATTTAAAAATGAGCAAAAGATTTTAATACTCATTTTGATTTTTATCTTTTTACATGGGTAAGCCCTGTCACAGCCTACACGTCTTTAAGGTATCAAGCACCAGTCATAGTTAATAAAGATATTTAAAATATATCCAAACCTATAAAGAATGATTTACTAAAATCTGCTGTATAAAATTTGAATTTTTCTACAGTCTTTATGAAAGTTATCAATGGAATAAAACTAACATAGATGGTCAGACTACTGAGCATACCAGATCAGCAATACCATAATATGCTTTCTGTTCAATTTTGGTGCCTTTTTTGTTTAGTAGTCTAGACATTGAATGTGTTTCTTAGACATGTTTATAAATGAGTTGGAAAGGTGGTCTAAATAAAGGCATTACTGAAATACGAAGAATCTTTTTGTTATGTATTTTGTTATTAAGAAAAGATTCTAAAAGAGGGCTTCTGGCAATGAGTCACAAATTCTGACAGATGTTTTCTACAGATGAGAGCTCAGCTCCACCTTTCTCAAAAATGTAAGTTTTAGAAGAAGCCTTTCTTGTACAGCCCCTGGGAAATAAGTTATGATATATACATGTTTCTGAAGACCACTCCTATCATTTTTGAAACCAAATGGCAAAGGTCTTTATTGGTAAGTAAATGATTTTGAAACTTTAAACATAATTTACCCCTAGATTAAAAACCACAGCCTTCTAATAGATCTTGAGAAAGAAGGATATAGTAGACACTAAGAAAGCTAATTTCACCTCATGAATGTGAAACTGCATGTGAAGACAAAGGCTCTTTATGTCCTAAGATACAGAAGGGGCTTAAGAAATTACCAAACCTAGTTCCCTTCTTTCTTAGATAAGGAAGCTGAGGACCAGAGCAAGTAGATGTCAGAGCCAGGACCAGAAACCACAAGCCATATTTTTACTTCTTGTTAAGCGTTCCATCCATTACACCTTCTGGATGACAGGAGGAAATAATTTCTGACAACAAAATTAAAACCACTTAGGTCAAATAACTTGCCCAACAGCACAAAGCTAGTAAGTGGCAATACTGGTACAAGAATCTAGGTAACTGGGACTCCGAAGTCCATGATTTATACTGTCACTTTTTTCTGAATATATTGCTCTAAAACCAATTAAAATATATTTCTAGTTCATCATTTTATTTTCACAAGGGAAATTTTTCTGTTTTGCTCATCAATGTATTCTTTAACATATCATGAGTGTACAATAAATATTGGATAAATGAATGAAGGTATGAACACTGCATTCATTAATTCAAACATATTGATGACCTAAATGAACATGATTTTTAACTTGAATGCAAACCAGTTATACACTTAAAAGACAATGGATATGAGTACTGGCTACAATTCTCTAGTAGCAAGAACATATCACCTATGAATCTTACTTAGGAATGTTTTTTCCATTATCTGAGATGCCCTGGAGTGTTGAAGCAAGTTTCTAGCCGATCTGCTTCAGTCATAGGGAAAAAAATAAAAGCTACGTATATATTTCTTTTAGTGTATATGTATGGGCATGCTCAAGTTGGAAAAGTAAGACTATGCATGAGGGAAAGTTTCCTTTCTAGAAATAGATTTATCTTGATCTCAAAGTAATTTGGGGTCTACTCTCTTAGCATTTCTCTTTATAATTCTTCAACTATAATTTTTCCTTTTCTATTTCTCTTTCAAATCCTGCCATCTTGATGTTTACTTTAGAACATATTCTCTGAATTATTGCCTGTGAATCTAGTCTTCAACTCCAATTCAAATTCCTATTGTGTTGATCAATATAAGAAGGTGGGAAACAATATTTTGAAGGCAGGTAACATTGTATACTTGTTAATACATGTGTCTTATAAATGGTATAAAATTGACTGTACCTTAAAAATATATCAAGAACTCTACAAAACATAGGACTTCTGGCAAGCATAATCTCATTTCATTTCTTCCTTATAAACCCTTCAATTATATCTGCTAAATACATTTTTATTTGCCTTTAACATACTGCAATGATTAAGAACAGAGTACACAGCTAATGTGTTTTATATGAATTTGAAGTCTAGCATGTGTGTGTTGTGAATTTGTTGTAATTGTATGCTCACTAAGGTAAATAATTTGTATTTTTCCACATAGCCCATGCCTAATATGCAATCTTGAAAGACTCAATCTATGGTTTATTTAATGTATTCTTAAGTATTCCAAATAAAATTGTTTATATTACATAGTTAAAATATATTCAAGCAGAAGAATATATTTAATTAAGCCTTAATAAAATTCTCTAGAGGAAGATGGTACTATCACATCAATAATACATAGCTTTTGCAATTAGTAAAATTTGGGTGAGCATACAAAATTAAAAAAACAGACTTGAATAAGAAAATGAATAAAGGATTTGAAGGTGCAAATTAATGGAAGAAGAACTCTAGATGGCAAATAACACATAAAAAGATGCTCAATGTCATTAATTTAATAAAATGAAAATATTATAACACTTTTTACCTAATGACTTAATTAAATAAAAAATGATAATACTCAGTATTGGCAAGTATGTGGTAAAAAAGGCATATGTAAATATTTGGTTGAAGTAGATAGTTTTAGAGGATGGTTACTTGTGAGGGATGGAATTGATCAAGTCAAACACGAGAATAACTTTTACTGTGTAAATTAGAAAAAAAAATGTGAAATTATTGGTGATTTCTCCCAAAAAAGTAAAAGAAAAGATGATGGCATACAGGCTATTAACCTATAGGTTTATATATATTATATCTGGGCTATTAAAACAATTAATACTTTTTGAATATATGGCAGAACCAAATGATCATAATGTAGACCTTTAGGATTTTGGAGCAAAGCCTTGCAAAGATAACTACTCTCCTTTTAAGAAACAACTTTTGCCTGCTACTGGGCTTTAGTAGAGACCAAACGCTTAACCATGAACAACCAAGTTTCCATGAGACCTGAATTGCCTATTATAAGTTTGGTGTTGTCTGACCCACCAAACCATAAAGTAGACCATACACAGCAGCACTCCATCATAAAACAGAAGTGGTACATACAAGATTTGTTTTAACTGGAATCGACACATACTCCAAATATGGGTTTGTCTTCCCAGCATGCAATGCTTCTGCCAAAACTACCATCTGTGAACTTACAGAATGCCTTATCCACTGTCATGATATTCCACACAGCATTGCTTCTGATCAAGGAACCCACTTCACAGAAAATGATGCATGGGAATGGGCACATGGTCATGGAATTCACTAGTCTTACCATGTTCTCCATCATAATGACACAGCTGGATTGATAGAACAGTGAATGGCCTTCTGAAGATGCAATTACAGTGCCAACTAGGTAGCAATACCTTGCAGAGTTGGGGCAATGTTCTCCAGGAGGCTGTGTATGCTCTAAATTGGTATCCATTCCATGATGTTGTTTCTCCCATAGCCAGGCTTCACGGGTCCAGGAATCAAGGGGTGGAAACTCACCATTACACCTAGAGATCCACTAGGAAAGTTCTTGCTTCCTGTCCCTGCAACCGTAAGTTCTGCTGATCTTCAAGTCTTAGTTCCAAAAGGAGGAGTGCTTCCATCAGGAGACACTACAATGATTCCATTGAACTGGAAGTTAAGATTGTCACCTGGCCATTTTGGGCTCCTCATGTCTCTGAATCAACAAGCAAAGAAGGGAATTACAGTACTGGTTGGGGTGAATGATCCTGACTACCAAGAGAAAATAGGATTGCAACTGCACAATGGAGGTAAAGAAGAGTTTGTCTGGAATACAGGAAATCCCCTAGGGCATCTCTTAGTATTACCATGCCCTGAGATTAAAGTTAATGCAAAATTGCAACAACCCAATTCAGGCAGAACTAACAATCATCCAGAAACTTCAGGAATGAAGGTTTGCATTACCCTACCAGGCAAAGAAATTCACAGCCAGCTGAGGTGCTTGCTGAGGGTAAAGGGAACATGGAAAAGGTAGTGGAAAAGGTAGTGATAAATATGAACTATGACAATGTGACCAGTTACAGAAATGAGAACTGTAATAGTTATGAATATTTATTCTTTTTTTTTGTTACGTGCATGTTTATATATGTACATAAAACAAATACCTTTGCTTTCTTCCCTATCTTATCCCGTTATCATCTGACATAAGTGGTAGTAGTTTCATGTTGTAGTATTTAAATTATAAGATGTCAAGTTTAAGAGTGAATATTACCCAAGTACTTGCACCCGGTTCTGGAGGGATTTCATGCATTTCCGATTGTGTGTAGGACAGTTGAGTATTGTTAGGTGAAAACAATCTGTCTTCTATTGTTTTTATTTAGAGATTAAGTATGGTTTAAAGTGATGCGTATGCCTGCCAAGTTGACAAGTGGAGGACTCTGGTGATTAGGCTTATGTGTCAACTTGGCCAGGGAATGATGCCCAGTTGTTTGGTCAAGATATCACTGGCCTAATGGTTACTGTGAGGACATTTTGTGGACTTATTTTATCGGTGAGTTGATTGCATATGGCTGATTACATCTACATTAAACTGAAGAGTTTGCCTTCAGCAATGAGCAATGGCTCTCCCAATCAGTTGAAGGCCTGAAAAGGAGAAGAGATTTTAGTACTGGGGAAGAGAATTCCCTTCTCTATTTCAGATAGCCTGCTTCTCCTGGGAAATTCATCAAGAACCCACATCTGAGTTCCTGGCATACAGTCTGCCCTATAGAATTTGGACTTGTACATCCCTACAATTGCGTGAGAGAATTTTATAAAATCTTATAATATTACAGATACCTCCCGTTGGTTTTATTTTCCTATTTCCCTGAATAATACAGTAATGGATGGGGGTGATGGTAGCACAACATTGTGAACATAATTAACAGCACTGAATTATATATGGAAATGTGGTTAAAAGGGAAATTTTTAGTCTGTATATAGGTTACTAGAATAAAATTTTTTTAAAAATCCATAGGACTGTACAACACAAACAATGAACTGTAGTGCAAACCACAGACTATAAGTTAATAGTACAGTTATAACAATGTTCTTTCATCAGTTGGAGCAAATGTACCACACTAATGCAAGATGTTAATAATAGGGTGGTATATGGGAACTCTGTATTTTATTTATGATTTTTCTGTAAACCTACAACTTCTCTAATAAAAAAGAAAAAATAATAAAAGTTATTCTGGTGATTCTAATGTGTGGCCAGGTTTGAGAAGAATAGGCCAGCCCTTGGGAAAATAAAAGTTATTAAGAACACATGGAAAGCAGATTCTAGCCAGCTGGCTGTACTTCTCCAAACTTTAAAAATAAAAAATAAAAGAAAATACTGGTAGAAATCAAAGAAACCCTAAACATTCAAAAAATCACAGAAAATAGGGCTAAGTGTTCATCCTAGCTGCTTCATAGGAAGAGTTGCCACTCAATCATAGTTCCTATAGCTGTGTCCTCCACCTCAGGGTTGGGGCAGATATTATTAAATTCAAATTGCACTGTTGTTATAAATTGCATGCTTAGTTTCAATACAAATAAAAAACGTAGCATCTTATTCTTACTGGGACATTGTGTGCAGCTGAAATTGTTTTGTCATACAATCATGCATTTGTTACTAATACTTTTCAGGGACTACGTTCAAGATAAGTGAAGGGGAAAGAATACTGAATGATAATTGAGATCTGGTGAGTAATGGGTGGTGCCATTCCTTCGAAGAGTGACCTTAGACAAGTCTCTTAATCAAACTCCTGTTCAATTTCCTTGTTTCTAAAATTTCTGAATTGGTTCTTGGTTATTATCATTCATTCCTTTATTCAATGAACCTATTTTGATCAACTGCCTCTTTTGTCAGCCATTGTCTTCTGTGATAGCCTTACTAAACAATGCTTTGTGCCTTAAAAGACTCATAGTCTGGTGAATTGCAAGTAAATGGTTACATTGCAATGCCAGTAGGAAGCCTGGGGAGCTGAATAGAGGCATTCAGAGGTCAGGAAAGATTTCTCATAGGAATGACATTTTTGTAGCCATTACAAAGGGAATGGGGACACCCAAAACATATGGATGGGGGCAGGAGATGGGGAACAGAGTACCCAAGCCGAGCCTTTAAAAGAACTTTCATCAATTTAGTGTGATTGAATTTTAGGTTTGAGTTGGAGAAGGGAGGGATTAAGTCTAATCACAAGGAACTGTTGCTGAGGGCCGGTGAGTGTTTTTATGCAGTGATGGTGGGATAATGAGACCAGAAATATAAATTTGCTAACTGATTGAGGATCAGTTGAAGAATGGTAAGATTGATGGTAGAGAGACAAGTTAGGCAGTGAAGCAATAGTCCAGAGGAGAAATTATGATTACCTGAACTAAGTGCCTTTCTGGTAATAAAAATATAGTTCTATGTTAAAGAGACAGAAAGAATGAAATAATGAACACAAAGCCTCCAAAAACAGTACTAATAAAGTTTTTAAATGTATAGTAAATGTAGGTTTTAGAATAATTCTACTTCTAAACAAGTATATAAATATTTAAAACTTTGCAGCCACGCTTTTATTATTCTCCATCTATCAGTAACAAGAGTTTATTCATTTGAGAATGAATAAACCTGTAGGGCTGCTGACTTTTAATACTATGTTTGAAGATACCCACAGATTTCTGAATAGTTCTCTACATCTTTACTTATCTCATCTCTAATACAGCCCTGGGGGTTTTCAGAAAAATAGTGTGTAATGTCAACTCTGTACTTAAAGTGTAAGCATCAAACCCTTGGGAACTATCAAGTTATCAGTCTTTACTACTGAAAACATAACACGGTTTAAATAGAGCTACTTTAAATGGTTCAGATTACTTTTAGGTAGTATTTTGAGTGAGATAAAAACAGAGAGATTTTCACCCAAACGACTAGCTTAAATTACCTGCATTTGTGCACCAGATTGCATTTTGTGTGTGTGTGTGAAATCAACCAAGGGTATAAAAATTTTCCTTTCCAAAAAGGAAAAGGGCTTTATATTGCTGATGTCTGAAGAAGTGCAAATTACTCTTCCTTCCTAAAAGAGAGAAAAAAAAAACTTCAAAAAACTTTTAAAGAATTTGACTAATTAGAGCTTTATGATCCTATGAATCCTCCTTTCATTTTTTCATTCATTTTATTTGCAATCCATCATGGAGATTATATATAAAAGAAGAAATACCTTGAGACAAATAATCATGCATACAATGTTTTTTGCTTATGCTTATTAAGCAAATTATCATTTTGAATCTTCAGAGTAGATCCAAATGCCAATGCCAATTGAATCACTCAGGGAAGCACCTTGGAAACTCGCTTTTCTTCAGTCTCACAGTTTATGCTGTTCTGAAATTCCTCCTCTGTTTGCCTAATTATATAACAATTATACCGATGGACCTTTATTTCAAACAACGTCTCTGCTTCTGTAAGAAGAAAAAAAGGAAGAGGAGGAGAAGGAGGTGGAGAGGGAGGAGAATATGAATATAATGCCAATTGGTTGTTGCTCTTGTTAAAAACAGCTTCTACTACCTGCCTAGGAAAGACTTCAGTGTCTTTAAACTAAAGCAGAGCTCTAAAGGAAAACCTACTATAGTGAGCTTTCGGTGCCACACACTCCAAACCAAATGACTATACAAGGACAACTTGTGATAAAGCTTTAATGCTTTGGCAATAAGTTTAATTTCAATTAATTTTGAGTACGGTGAAGGAGAAAAATAAAGATTAACCTTCTAGACCTTTAAATTTTCAGGCTCAAATCTGTACTAGGATCTTTCTGAACATGGGACACCATGAGAGGTTCACTGATGCAGGAAGTCATAACATTTTTTCCCTGCCTAAGACACCATCACAATACATAAACAAATTGTGGGCATATTTTATCCTGGAGAGAATGTTGGTAGTGATTAAAATAAGTTGATTTTACAAATACTACTTAGCTTAGGGAGCTATATTTTGGATGACACATAGATCTATACATAGTGATTCATGGACTAGCTGACTGCAAACCTTTGGCTAACTGGAAATCACCTATACCACTTATTATAAGCTAATAGAAAAGGTACATAGTGATAAGCACAATATCAAATTTTTCATATTAGATATGACTATATATTGCAAGGTTCCAGAAATTGTTTTGGTTATGCACAATCAGAGGTCTCATTTTAAAATTACTCTTTCAGAACCTCACTTTGAACTGTGACTGGTAGATGGCGCTGTCAGGATGTGATTCATTGTTATAGATAAAAACATTCCTTTTCTAATGCCAATTCCATATTTGCCATGACTGTTGTGGAATGTTCTTAGGAATTAAACATACTGAGAATAAATTTCTCAGGTAATTCTCAGAAATAATTATATTTTTGGTGAAATAATTTTGGCTGGTTGTTGCTTCAGACAATTAGGCCCTCTAAATTTGGCGTTCTTGACAGACTTTTTCTTCTCCAACACTGAGGCACTTAAGTTTTCCTTTTTTAAAAAAAAGTTGTTCTTTGTCTTTCTGTTTTTTTTTCTCCCTCTGGGTCCTAATGCTAAATAATACAGGTCTGGCAAGTTGAGGCTCTTTAAGAAACAAGGCCTTTCTTGTTTGTAGTTGTAACTATTTTCTTTCCCAGTGAAATTTTCATTCTCCAGCCTGCGAACCTTTAAAATCATGTAGTGCGAAAAATATCTGTGTGGTGCAACAGTATTTTATTTCATCTTTTAGTCACATATCTGTTGGAAACTATCTTGTTAACTTGCTTGAGAGGCTCAGGAATAAGTTTAAAACATAAGAGAAGGGGCTTTAAAGCATATAGGGAAAGAGAGTTACTCAGAGGGAGAAAAAAAAGTAACGAAAAACAAAGGAAACATATCTTTCAGGTCCAATTTCCTTAGTTGTAACTCAGTCATTATTATGGCCCAATCAACACAAGTTCAAAACATCTGACCACTGGAAAAATAGGGGTTTTCCACATCTACATATTATGAATCATTTCTTGAGTAACAATAACAACAACAATAAAAATAAAACACTTCTTAGAAGTTCATCCTTAGATCTAGATCTTACTTTGATATTAGAAATTCAAACCTCATTATCTCAAGGAATTGTATCCTGTTGTTTTATGTTCTAAACTTGAAGCATTAAAATCTATAATATTACAATATAAAATAGTTTAATACTTTTTTATCACTTTGATTTTAAAATTCATACTAAGAGATCTCAAAATATTTAGCAAAATTTTTCTTTGCTAAAATATAAACAGTAGAAAATGGGTAATATAAAGAAGAATGTCTACCTCCTAAATTATTATATCATTAAAATCTTTGCCTTTGGAGAGCTCATTTCCAATTATAACCCAAGAATTCAAAATGCATTATTTCATTGTGGAAGTGTGACTCAGTTAAATATGTCATCTTTAGCATCTGCTATGTTGAAAGAAATGTTATACAGTGTGAAATGGTGATTCATATTCACTGCTGAGAATCTTATAGAAGTTAAAATTCCCTTAGGGAGACAAGAATGTAGAAATCCAAATATATATCCCCCTAGTATTGGGATACAACTGTGGGAAAGAATGAGACTAATTATATAGCCCATGCTTCTCTGTGTACAGAAAACCGAATCTTTTTTCATTTGATTTTAAATCAGGTCAATGGCTGTCACCCATTAAGGTTTTTCTTTTTAAAAAGTGCTTATTATGGGGAAACATGTATCTATATACACACCTATGTTTGAATTATGTGTAGATATATCTACATATATATTTAGAAAACACATTTGGTGTTATAAAAAACCTTAAGTCTAAATGATCTCCCTACTATGGGAAAGTTTGTCAGCTTAGTAGTGACAATCATAAATCACGGACATTGAAACTGTCCTTCCCTATATCATCCCCAATACCACAAACTCGAATGGGTTTTTCTTCCCCAATAATGACCATATTATATTCTCACATATTTGGACTGATTAATATAATTTGCCTTTTTAAAAGGAGAAATTATTTGGAACAATAGATATGCTACTTGTGGAAATGTGTCTCTGAATAAATGACCTTATGTGGGATAATGAGATGCTCTCAAAATGACTTCATTGTTTCCAAGAAAAGAGCCAAATGTAGCTTTGAGCATAGTTAGGATTGTCTTACAGCCAGTTGAGTGCTTTGCAAACATAGGCTGGTAACATATTGCTAAATAACTTCAACTTCGATGATGATTTTGTAGGGAGAGATTGTTAAAATAACAATGCCTCTTTATGTTCTCCTTAAAGAAAATATTGTTGGTGATTCAATGCATGAAGCACAATACTAAAATAGAAACATTGTAATTTAAGGTGTTAAAGGAAATGCCAAAATGTCATTCTACAAAAATTTTTATATTAAAATATTGTACATTCAAATATTCTAAATTAAATTTGAAATCATTGATTATAATTTTATAAATAATCAGAAATTTGGCTCTTAGTGCTTCTAACCACTCAAATGTTTTCTTAAAATACATTAATATTATTTTACCTCAGTCCTTTCCTTTCTTCTTAAAATAAGCTCAAGATTTAAGAATGTTTTATATTAAAATATGCATTACAGAAATTTAAATATTGTAATATTTTTTGTGATCACATAAAGATATTTAAATTACATGGGGTAGTTAATGTAGATGCCAAACTTTACTTTTTCGTAGTGGTTATCAATAAAATATTTCTTCACATTTCGCTCTACCTAAAGCTGGACTCAGAAATAAATTTTCTGGTATACTGTCTTTACCAAATTTGAGACTGCTTTCTTCAAATTTGGAACATATCTTATGAATTTTGAAATAAATGCTAATAATTTGCATAAAGAGAAAATACCTTTTCAGATAATGTCACTTCATATTTACTAATGTCAACAATATATAGTGTTCTCCCAGTTTATATTCCACTTTGATGTGTTTGTGTCTGTGTATGAATATATGTGAATATCTATAAATTATTTATAATAATTAGTATATTTACCTCTGTATTGAAAGAAAATCTTATCTCAGCCCATCCAATTGGAGAAATAATATTAAATAAATAATAGTGATTTAACTTACCGAAATTCACCTTTACCATATCCTGAGAGTGAAGAGAAAGCTTTATCTGAGTTGAAAAACAGAATAACTTCAAAATACACATTTCAGCCCCACCCATATTCAGATTCCTACACTTTAAGAGATCTGTTCTCTTTTGCTTGCAAATTGTATACATCCTCAGAGTGCTTAATCTATATTTGTTGAGTGAATTTAATAAAATCAGTATTATCAGTGGTGGTTGTATTTATAACCTATGGATATACATAAAGAATAACTGTACTAATATTGTAAAGATTCCATTTAATAATATTTTTAGGGGAAATTCAGTCAAAATTCTATGTTTAGTTGCCACAATCACACGCTAGCCCTGACTCTAGAATGGAAAGTTTCTGGCTGGTCCCAGTAATTGACATTCCATGAGCTCTAAGCTTGTGCTGATGCCTCTAGGCCTAGGGTACTGGAGATCTAGGGAAGGAGAGGATATGTGGGTTGAAAGGGAGGCTCAATTAGGAACACACCTCTCTCTCCAGGAATCTCCCTGTCACCATTTTTGCCTGAATTTTCTGTAGAGTCACTTCCCTCTGGCAAGGCCTATTTCATCCCGGCTTCTTCATTCTCTGTCTAGTTCCACGAACAAAATGAAGTTGACAGCTTTATTTCTACTCTCCTGTTCTTGAAACAAAAATCCACTGATATATATATATATATATATATATAGTTTGTTTGTTTTGAGGTGCCCGGGTCAGGGATTGAACTCGTTACCTCGTACATGACAAACTGGTGCTCAACCACTGAGCCACACTGGCTCCCCTAAGTTGGTTTTTGTTTGTTTGGTTTTTTTTTTTTTTTGATCATAACCTCTGAAGGAAAAAAAAAAGATGAGACCCATATTCCAGGGAAGTTGAGAGGTAGAGGGAGACAAGGGTTGGTCCTCCTCACCTTCATTATGACATTTGTCACTTGCAGTCCTGGTCTAGCACCATAAATGTTGTCCTGGCCCAGAATTTAGATAAAGTAAGACAGGTGACTGAAGTTAAGAAGAACACAATGTAAATGTTGTAGTGAGTGTATGTATGTGTTTGTATGTGAGTGTGCAGGTATTCTAGAAAAATATCAGATTTTGAGATGATAAGATAGAAAGTAAGAGAATATAACTGAGCAAGGAGGTTTGGAAATCCCCTGGAATATCAATTGGGAAGGGGAAAAGACTTTCCAGATCCCTAGACTGGAAGGAAGACTGTTAAATCTCAGTGACATTTAGATTAAAGAGTCATTCTGAAATTGCGCTGAGGCAAACTGAGAATGTGCCACCATTCTTAATAGTATGTATGTTGACTTTCTTTAAAAATTTAACCTTCTTTTTTGTTTTCAGGCACATTCAGTCCTATCCCAGAATGTTAGCAGAAAGTTTCAAAAGTGTGCAAGTTTCCAAGAATAACACAAAAATTATAACACAACATGTCCTAATAAAACCATCAGTCTTCAGGTTGGCAGGACCATGATATGGCAATATCAAACATTTAAAATGGAAAAGTTCATGATTTTCTTCATGTGACAAATCAAATTTTATTTCTTAAAATTTTCATGTCCACTTCTCTTTTCTACATTTTCAGACCTAGTTTTGCCCTCGAATTCCAAAGTAATATTAGTAAAAGGAATTTGTCAAATTAATGATCTCAGTTAATGTAGAAATATAGAATCCTGTGCCTGCACTGAAAAAATGAGAGTTTTTTCCCCCATCAATAGGCTTTTTTAAGGAACAGAGATCCTATAATACCAACTTTCCAATCAGCATGGGCTTATATCTAAGAAGATTCTCAACTTAAATTTATTGCTATCTGGTTCATTGTCAACGTTACAATACTAAAACCATAAATCCCCTTTAATCAATGATCACCATGGTCATTTAAACGAAAAGATAATTAAGCTAACATTGCATGACCTCAAATGGAAAATCTGGTATCGTCCTTCTTGACAATAGTTTATACCACACACAGCACAGTATAAATACACCTCAAACGATGGTTCACCACTTCAAATTTCTTTCATAGCACAATGGCTTCCCAAGAGGGTTACAATATTCCATTGACTGACATGTGGATTCATTTGCTATGAGTTATTTCTGGCCAGTGGAAAGCATGCAGTTAACTTTTGGCTATTTTTCAAGCGGGTGTTCTATAATTTTATCAGAGATCGTTTTCTATAGGAATAACTCATATATTATTTGTCTAGTCAAAAATAGAGCATACCTACATGGAATCAGTACGGGATTAGAAAATGGATAAAATGTATCGGAGGTTGGGAGGAAAGAGAAAAGGTAAACCTGCTTATTTTAATTATATATGGGGAACCAGCTGTGGCTCAATTGGTAGGGCTCTGGTTTACCGCATGGGAGGCCCCAGGTTTGGTTTCCAGGGCCTCCTGGAGAAAGCAAGCTGCAGCAAGCAGGCAAGCCTCCATGCGATGAGCTGACTCAGCAGGATGCCGCAGCAGGGGTGACAAGCAGACACAGAAAAACGCAAAGCAAATGAACACAGCAAGCACAAGCAGCAAGGGGGGGAGGGGGAATATATAAATAAATTTTAAAAATAAATCTTTAATTATATATGTAGGACAGAAAAAATCTCTTATAAACTTCCCTACCCCGTAAAAGAAAAGCTATTGAAATAATGTGTGTACGGAGCTATAGCCAAGAAAACCTTAATCAGTTTAACATTTTTGCATATATACTTAATTCTCTTCTCTATATTACATAATCTTGTTGTCATTGATATCCATTCCTCTCATTTCTTAAATTATGTTTCTCCATGTTTAACACCATCTTGCTATGCTTTATTTAGGAATAGATAAAAATATGCAGTTCTCAATTCCTGGAAAATTTTTCTACTTATCTCCTCATCATAAACATAAAACAAGTGTGTGTATGTGCATGTGTGTATGTATACACACAAATAAACAACCTAACTTTTGACTTTACATCCTCAGAGGGCACTGTGGAAAGGGCATGACGTGACTGCTGAAGAAAAGACATTTAATGTCTCACAATATCAAGAAATAACTCTTAAAAACACTTCAGGTCAATGCATTTTCACATTTAAAAGGTACATAGTTACCTTCTAAAGTGAGCCACTAGATTTCCAAGCCTTTTTATTAATAATTTTAAAAAATTTTTAAAAAGATATTTATATTATGTAAATGTTACACAAAAAATATAGGAATTCCCATATGCCCCACTCCCTACACTTCCCACACCCTCCCACATAAACATCCTTCATTAGTGTGGCACATTCATTGCAATTGATAAATGCATCCTGGGGCTTTGCCACTGAGCATGGATCATAGTTCACATTGTAGTCTACACTCTCTCTCACACAGTTCTGCATGTTATGTGACAATATAAAATGGCCTCTATCTGTGGTTTCAATGTCATTCAGGATGATTCCCAAGTCCTGAAAAAGGTCCTGTATTACAACTGCTTTTCCCTCTCCCTGACCCCAGAGCCTCCAGTGGTCACTACCTCCACATCAAAATTGTAATTTGTTCCAATGTTATAATCACAATCTGTTTATAGTAGAATACCAGTAAGTCCACTCTAGTCCATAGCTCATTCCCTAATCCTGAGGACTCTAGGATGGCGACGTCCACCCCACCTCCAATTAAGAGGAGGCTTCAATCCCATACAGCCAATGGATGGGACTCTCCTGCCGGCAATTTTTGGCTCCCTCGTTTCCCTGTATGGTGGCTGTCAATTCCCACATCCTTGTTAGTTGTCCTGGGCGAGTCCACTGAACTGGAGAGTAGGTGCTGCAACTCCGCTGAGACTCGGGTCCCAGCTGACACATGGACCTTTTTAGTGGTAGTGCTTGAATTGTGGATATAGTGATTGAAATATAAATCATTACAATTTAGAAGCTGGACATATTAGACGTTTACTCCCTTGCTCTTCTTTTCTCTCATTATTTCATGAAAAAAAAATGGCCTGGGTTCCATTATAGAAATTATGCCATCCTTATTTACAGACAGTATTTTTAAAATCTAGATTTAGGTGTGAATTTTTCTAATAATTAATAGTGAAATCACTATTCAATGGAATTCAGTGAAGTTTAATTTAAAACATTAGAGGGAATGTTTTCAATGTGTTTTTTCTGATTTCTATTATCATGTTGTGTTGTGCATTTGTCATACATTTTTATAAAGGATATTCTTTCACAGGGATTGTAGTTAATTAGTTGTAGTTAATTCTTGACCTTTTGTCCTTGTTAGTTACTGCTTTGGTAAAATTTTAAATGCATTTCTAAAATAAATTTAATGTAATTTTCTAAGCTTTTTTGAAAAATCACAAATGTCAGGTGAAACAAACAAAACAAAAGTTAAAATCTTGGTTCTGTGTTTCCTTTCAAGGAATCAAAATTGAATTATATTTTTAAAAATGCATTCATAAGGCACCCTTTTTCCCAGGTCTCTAAGCACTTTATGGGACATCGCCTTAAAACTATTATATCTCAAAGTCTTGTCAATACTTCACAGGAATTTATATTAGTTATCACCATAACAATTATTGAAGTATATAATTAAGCTTAATTTCATTTTATAGATGAAAACACAAATGAATTTCAAACAGTTTGACTAATTCTAATTCTGGATTTTCAGCATCAATGGAGCAAAGTTGTAAAAGAGATCTTGGAAATTCACATATTAACTAAGGCCTTTATTTAGCCACAAATTTTGACCTTTTCTGCTATATCATTTTTTTCAGAGCTGATAACCAAGATGGGGCAAATTCTGTTTGGTTTGTATGTTACTTTCTTTCGTTGTCTCTACCTTTTCATTCTTGAAACTGTTGATCAACAATGAAAAAGCCTGAACATATATAGGGAAAAAGGCATTTAAAAGATCAATTCTAAAAACTAGGCATTTGAAATTTAACTGAAATTAAGCAATTACATTTAGCTCAAATTTAAAAGTTGAAAATTTATAGATTTTAAAATATATCTGGTATTTAAATATATGAGAAAAATCTAATTTCTAAATGTGGTCGAAGTCCCTTTAAATTTACACAGCAGTGTTCCACAACAATTTTTGAATTTAAAAAAGTTTACCATTTGATTTATTTTGATTGCTTTGTTTTATTTGTTTTTTGTTGTTAAATGACATATACACCCTTTGAAACAATCAGTTCTGTTTCAAATATGTTATCTGTAACCACTAATATCCACTCATAGACTTGCCAAATAGAACAAAAAACTCATAAGACTAATAATATAATTACAAGTTGGACAGATGTCTAGGCAAAACCTTTCCTATCATGAGAAATAATTTAGTATATTTTAGTTAAATGAATGAATGAATCATATGCAGGAATTATGAATGGACCATTCTTAAAGGTCTACCATAAATAAAACTAAGAATCTTCATTTAACATAATGAAGGTTCTTTAACCAGTAAAGTTGGAAAAAATGCAATTTTTTTCTTGTTACCAATGGTGAATTTTATCGTGGTAAAATGTACATCAATAAAATTCAAAATACAATATCCTCAGAACCATGCCATTTGTAATTCTTTAAAAATCCTTCTGCTGCTGCATGTAATGAGAAGTGTTATAACCACAATTTTCTGTAGCATTGTAATATGAATAGTCTTTTTCTAAGTTGCATTTCCATCACATGGATTGAATTTTAAACTATTTTTTCAATGACCATTCAGACATTATAAAATAGTTGTGCTACTGATTTGGTATGTGTTCAATGTCAAGCCTTTTTTTTTTTTTTAATGACAGCTTGAGAAGATTGTAAAACCATTAAAAAATTTAAACTTCTGGCTCAAAGGGACTTTCTGCAGTTAGGCTGCTTTTAATTTTCTCATTCTCTTTGGTGAACACCTGCTTTCCCTTGGATATCGAACCAATGTACAGCTCCTTGTATTTGTTTTCAGGGTTTTTCCCTTGGAGCCCAGATAATAATAGTAAATCTTTTAAATATTAAATATTTGAATAAGAAAAGAGGGAACTAGTTATAGTTTGACTTTATTCATAAATGTGTATTTGCAAGATACTGTTTATTTTTTAAACATTATGCATTTACTTTCTTAAGAAGATGGGCTATTATTTAAGGAAAAATGACTTGCTCTCTTAAATTGAGAATGCTAGAGGTTCTAGATAAGTAATTTAAAATGTTGTGGCCTTATGCTACTATCAATTTGATTCTAATTGCTTATCTGTGGACAACTCACTGAATAATGATCCCTCTAAAGACAGACACTGTATTATCTATGTTTGTACATTAACTTCTGGTATAGAGTACAGCACATAGTAGGTACTTGATTAATAACTGTTGAATTGAAATAACCATTTTTTGAAATTTAGTTTTATATCATCAACTAACCTTTGATCACCAGCTTTGAATTAATCATACTTCTTAGGTGTTTCAGCTTCAAAGGTGAAAAACATAGTCCTAACCTCAAAAACTCATAGCCCAGTACAGGAAAAATATAAATGAATATATGGTAATAATTAGATGTAGCAAGTGATATGTTAAAGCAGAGTCCTCAATCCTGGCTTCACATTAGAATCACCTGAGAATTAAAAAAAAAAAATCCCATGTTCAGGCCCCACCTCAACCTAATTGAATCAGAATATTTGGGAGTGATTTCATGACAACAGTGTTTTGAAATGGCCTCACAAGTGGTCCTAATATATAGATGGTTGAGAAACACTGTGCTGGAAGCAAACAAGGTGCTAAGAAGGTGTTCTTAACTCAATCTGGGAGAATCAGGGAAACATACACAGAAAAGATGATGCTTAAGCGAAGCTTTAAAGAATGCTTAAGGATGAATCATATGAAGACATGGTCAAGGACATTCTTGGCAAAGGAAGAAGAAATAACTAAAGGCAAGGAAGAATATGATATATTTAGGAAAACAGAGGTACTTTGTTGTGATTAACATATAGGATAGGTATAGGCAAAACTGGAGGCCTTCCCATGCAAAAGTTATATATGTTAAATGCAAGGAATATTGTTAAGTAACACTCTAATATTGGTTTTGCTCCAGAAAATCATGTCCCAGGTATTGAAAAGCTGAGCACAGTAATTTCATTCTTTCCCGCAGTGATTGGCTCAAGAGTAAGTGGGTGTGGCAGTTTGAAATTATTTTATGACTCCCCCAAAAGAGAAATACTATGTCTGTAAACTAATCTATTCCTCTGGGTATGATACCCTTTGACTGCATTAAATTCAGTTGAGGAGACTTTGATTAGATTACTCAATAAATAAGATTGCTTTAGGGCTTTTGATTGGGTTACATCAGTGAGACATGACTCAGCTTAAGTCTTCACTCCCTTGCTGGGTCTGATATAAATTGACACACATACAGAGGGAAAAAAGGGGACTGCCATGTTTGATTCTGCCATGTGAGAGAAAAGACCCCAGTTTTGCCCACAGCTGAGCTCCAAGAGACAGTGGATTCTGGAGGGGAAGGCAGAGACCTCCACAGAGATCTGCAGCCATGTTTCTTCACCACGTGGCAACACCACCAGGGTCAATAGGAGCTGACTTTGGTGAGAACGCTTTTTTGCTGATGCCTCGATTTGGACATTTCATGATTTGGAATTTTGTAATCTTTTACTCCAAATAAATCCCCATTTTAAAAGCCAACACATTTCTGGTATTTTGTATCTGCAGCCTTTTAGCAAATTAAAAGAATGGGTCTAAGCAAGTTGAAATTAATGAAAAACTCTCTCTGGCTCCTTTGAAAAGAGAAGCAGCGTTTTATCCCACTAGATGTGTGGCAGGCCCTGTTACCATTTCAGAGATGGTTTTGAAGAGAAAGAATGAGTCAGAAGATGTTTAGGAGATGGAATTGTCAAGATTTGACAACTGGTAGAATTTTAAGGCTAAGAGAATTCTAAACTGTTTAAAATTATTCCTCTATGCCTAAGTGGGAATGAATTGAGCTGAGTGGGGAACACTGACAGGCTGGCAATGGTTTTTGTCATGAACTTAACGTGGGCACATCTGATGGTGCTAAGTTTTCAAGTTACTTTAGAATTCTGGTCATGCAATGGGATCCATAAGGTCACTGTCAACAATTATAAATTGTAGAAGCAGAAGGTTTTAACTATATAAAATCTCTAGAATTCCGGGATGGGGAAATCTTGAAAATTTTCTATTGAACAAACACAATAAATAAAAATGAAATTCATCATACCTATTTTACTTTCTGTGTGTGAACTCTAGTGGATAATCCTTATATCATCTATTATAGTTAAAATATTGTACAGATTGTTCAGTGACTTTATTCTCCTATCTCAGATTTTAATTGTTTTAAATACACATTGCCTTCCATAGGAATGTTCATCACATATAGTAAATGAGGTTTTAATACCATGTTTTATTTATGTAATATTGATTTCTTCTCATATACTAGTGTCTGTAACTTAATATTCTATCCATTTATATTGTACATATAACCCATGATTAAATCTATACAGAGATCTATGGATATTATTGAATGTCTTTAAAATCCAGACCAGAATTTTGTATCTATCACATTACTAAAATTTTGAGGTTTATAAAGTTTGATTTGCAGAGTTAAAACAGGTGCACCTAAAGGAATGTGGCTAGAAGTCAAATTAATTTTCTTTTAAACATTTTGAAATTGTATGTATTTCCCTCTCCTCAAGAGCTATTAATCTGGGAACCTTCAAATTCACTATAGTAACAGAATATATAGCTAACAATTATTGAGCACTTACTTTATGCTAGGCACTGCTCCATTTATCTGACATGGAATATCTCATTAAATCTTAAATCTGACATGTTTAAGTATTATTATGCCCACTTTAGAGATGAGGACATTGAAGTGCAAGGAGATGAAATAACTTTTCCAAGGTTTTAGAGCTAGAA
>PVKH010004041.1:0-23967 GCA_004027955.1 Chaetophractus vellerosus
ATATGGACGTAATCTATGGTAGCTGAAAGTGTGTAGTTGCATATTAAAGGGATAGGACAGGAGGGTAGTGATATTATTGGGTTGGGTGGTGCAGGTTTGACGTGAGGGTAGATTGGGGTGGGTGGGTTGGAAGTTCTAGGGAACTGGGGGAGGGTTGGGAGAGGGACCAGGTGATCACTGGGGATTGGTGGGTATATGGTTGAAAGTACAAAGTCAGGAATGCTCTTATGGCAATATGACAAGGGAGGGTTCCTGGTTTAGGTTGTTGGATGGGGGGGGCATTTTGGACAGGGTGCACCTGGAACAGCCTTCTAGGGATTGTGTGAGTGATCATTTTGTCATAATGTGTTGTATCAGTGGGTGAAGACCCACATAATGAGTGGGAAGGAGTTGGTCTCTCATTCTGGGGAGGACTGATTTGTTCACAAACAAAGGGGTGGGAGTCTCTCAAGAGCATGGGAGGTTCCTAATCCGGGAAGACAAACTAGTGTGTCAAGACCTCAGTGTTGTTGCAAGTGACTATGAATCTTGTCATACAAGGAGTGAAGCCAGGGCGTCACCGTGATCCCCGAGTGGAGGGGGAGAGAGGAATAGAATAGATGGAACAGGGAATATTTAGTGGGCAATGGAAGTATTCTACATGATCTTACAATGATGGACACAGGCCATGTTAAATATCATCAAAATTTATAAAAGTGTACAGTTTAAAATGTAAACCATAATGTAAACCATTGGCCATGGTTCGTAGCTATGTTTCACTATTTATATATCAGTTGAAATAAAGGTACCATCCACATATAAAAAGGTATTAACACGGGAAGGGGGAAAGGGGAAGGATGTTGGATATATGTGAGTCCCCTGTATTCTGTATGTGACTTTACTGTGACTTAAAACTTCTTTGAAAACAAAATGAATGTGTTTTGGTCAGCCACAGGAGTGCCTTTTCAAATACACCAAAGATTGGTCAGTCTTTATAAAGGGTATTTATTTGGGGTAGAAGCTTACATTTACCAGGCCACAAAGCATAAAGTTCTTCCCTCACCCAAGTCCACGTGTTGGAATAAGTTGGCTGCCGACGTCTCCAGGGTTCAGGCTTCCGGGTTCCTCTGTTCCCGGGGCTGCGTTTCTCTCCGGGCTTAGCTTCTGTTTCCTTCACGAGTTCAGCTGAAGACTATGAGACTCTCTGCGTTGCGTCTCTCCACAAGGCCAGTTGTAGCCTATCCGGCAATCAGCTCACTCCAACATCAGAACTGCTTCTCAAATCTGCTTCTCCAAATCTCTGCTTCCTCTTATCTAGCCTTCCATACTTTAGACCACGCCCACCGAGGGGCAGGGCTCAACGTCTCAGTGACATGGCAGTTAACGCCCTACTCACAACTCAATCATGCCCAGATGAACAGACCAGCTTACAAACATAATCTAATCTATATTTTTGGAATTCATAATTAAATCAAACTTAAACCATTACAGAATGTAAGTAAGACACTGAGGAAGAAATGAAAGAAAATGCCACTGTACATACAGGACATCAGATAATACAGTGATGAAAGGCAAAATGTCAAAGAATTTTTAAAAATATTTTTCATTATTTTTTAATATCCGAATCTTTTAATTTTGTTTTAGTTTTAGCTTTTTTTAGAAATTTTATGTATTTAAGCGTATTATTATTATTTCATTTTCCTATTAATTGTATTTGGGTATTTATTGACTTCATTTTTGAAGAAGCTTTGGATCACGAAGGGTTACAATGGAGGCAGGGGAGGATCATTGGTGTGCAGTGTCATGATGGGGGATACATGGGAGGAAGTTCACCTGGGCATACATATAAGGTATATAACTATGTTCAAATGTTCATGGGGGCATTGTCACAGTGGGTGGAGACTCACACAATAACTGAGGGAATATTGAATTCCCATCCTGGAGAGCTCTGCCACATTCTCTAATGGAGCAACAACAGTACCCCAAGTACAGGGGCAAAGACTGGTGTAGGAGAATGATCCACTGATGGGCCCTTGATATTGAGAACTATGCTTATGAGCCTTTGCTCTTGAAATTGAAACTTGACCCAGTGTTGTGGAGTGCCTAAGAGTTGCCTCCTGAGAGCCTCTTTCATGCTCAAATCTAGCCTCTCTCTAAGCCAAATTCAGCATATAAATGCATTACCTACCCCTCAGCATGGGACATGACTCCCAGGGATAAGCTTCCCTGGCACTGAGGGATTACTACCAAGCACCATCCAGCAATGCAACTGGAAAATTACCTCAAATAAAAGGGGGAAAAGGTAAAGACAAATGAGTTTATATGACTGAGACTTCAAAATGAGTCGGGAGGTCATCCCAGAGATAACACTTATGCACATCTCAACAGGATCTCATAGATTGCCAAAGTGGATACTATCCCAAATAGTGGGGCTCCTGAGGGCTCTGGAGAAACACAGGTTCTATGGTCAAGGCAGATAGCTCCAGAGTTTGGTGCCTTGCCAGTGGGCCCTACTTTAGAGTTTGTGCTCCTGAGAGTGACAGAGTTGGGCTCAATTACAGCTTCCCTACACATGGCTCATCTGTCCCTTCTATTTAAACCTATACTTGTTGCTGGAGTCTATAGGTGTATGTCCAAGAGACTGGAGTCTTTAGACTGTCCATGTGCCAGCTGGGCCCAGAACCTCACCAGTTTCAACATTTACTCACCAGTTCATTGGACTCACCCAGGACAACTAACAAGGAGATGAAAATTGACAACCACCATACCAAGGAAATGAGAGAGCCAACAACTGCAAGCAAGAGAGTTCTATCAGGACAATGGGAATCACACTGAATGACATTGAAATGACAGATATAGGCCATTTTATATCATCACATAACATGCAGAATTGTGTGGGAGAGAGTGTAAACTACAATGTGAACTATCATCCAGGCTCAGTGGTAAAGCCCAGGATGCGTTTATCAATTGCAATGAATGTGCCACACTAATAAAGGATGTTTATGTGGGAGGCTGTGGGAAGTATAGGCAGTAGGGCATATGGGAATCCCTGTATTTTTTGTGTAACATTTATGCAATCTAAGTATCTTTCAAAAAATAAAAAATAAAATTATTTTTTAAAGTATATATATATAAAGCAAAAAAAAGAAGCAATGGGTCAATACTTATGACTCATTTTTCAATGCAATTCATAAACGACAGGCTGAAAATGTGTTTCCTTTGCTAACGGCTTTCAATCATTTGTTGTATACTGTGTACATCAAAGCTTCTCATTTTGTCAATTTCATACATTTAAATGTAAAGTTCTTTTTCATATCCTTAAGTTTGCCCATACTGCAACATTTTCATATAAATTGTGACTACTGGAATAGACTTAAAGTAAAGCAACACAAAATATCTTTAGCTTTATCATGTCAGAAGTTCTAATTAAATAAATCTCTTTGCTAAATAAGCCTCATTTTAAAATAGAGCCTGTGCTCATAAAGGCCACTTCTGTTTTTCATTAACCAATACTGCATTAACAGTGGGCACTGAACAGAACATTGTATTTAAATGGAGCCATAAGTTATTGTGTTATGCTTTTTAATTGCAGTAATCTGGTTTTTAAAATGTATTTCCTCTATAATTATAGTTGAATATTCTTAGTAGTAATATATAGAAGTTAACTATAGGAAACATGGTTCCCCTAAATGTTTTCAATAATATAATTTTACTCTTATCACCTCCCAGGGCTTTCTTACTCTTAGAATGACGTTTCATCATGCCTTATTTTACAATTTTCAGGTATCCCTAATAAACAAGTTTTTATAAATAAGCAAATTTTAAAAGCAATCCTAACATGTTTTAAGAAGGTTTTGTAATGTGCAGCATATTTAACAACATATTGGCAAAAATATAACAAAATATGTACTGACAACAAGGTAGTGTTTTTAAATCATTCCTGATTGTACAATGCTATCAATAACAACTTGAGCAGAACTCCATTGACTCAGCAGCATTTACTGACCCCCATCCTGACTCCAAATCCTATGCTAAACATAAGAGATACAAGGGCAAACACAACTTAGTCCTTGCCCTCCACAAGCATTGAGAGAGAGGTGGAAAGTGAAGAGTAAATCAAGGGCAATGTGTTAGGTATTGCCAAGGCAATACACAGGGGTTGCTCAGAAAGTATATAGAAGCCATTCCTAACCCAAAGTAGAGCTGACCTACCGAGAATGATGTCAGGTAAAGTTTCAAAGAAAGTGTTATCCAAGAAATTGTTATCCTAAAGATCTTGGAATTCTGAAACAAGTCTAAATGTCATGGGCAGTGGGGGCCAGGAGTGGAAAACAGATTTCTAAGAAGTTGAATGTTCAAACGTCTAGAGACCAGAGAGCAGAGTATATTTAGGTGATTTCAACTGCAAGTAGGTCAGCATGACTGGAGTAGGAAGCCGGCAAGGTCAGGTAAACAAAGGTCAGGTTATAAAGGAGCTATATTTACTCATTTATTCATTCATTTATTTAATAAATAACTATTGAGTGCCTTCCTTGTGCCGGGCCCTGGAATTCCATACCTTCATGGAACACACAATTCCAATACAAATGGAACACAGAAAACAATATGCTGGATATGTAAGTGATAAAGGCAGTGAAAAAAGTAAAAAGATAAGGGAAATATGGAGTCTTGGAAGGTTTTTGCTATTTTAAATAGGATTTTTAGGTAAGGATTCACTGAAAATATGATTTCAAGTAAAGATCTGAGGAAGTGGACCTTATGCTATCTGGAGGAAGGGAATTCTAAGCAGAAGGAACAGTGGATGAGAAGGTCCTGAGTTGGCAGGGTGAATGGCATGATCCAGGAAGAGAGTAGACTAGAGTAGAATGAGTTGGGGATCAGGAATAGGAAATGAAGTTGTAGGAAATGAGAGAAAGCAGGGGTTCTTATAGACTGTGTTAAGGACTTTAGTATTCAGAGAAAAGTCATGCCAAAATGTGACCTATTTCAAAGGAATAACTGCTGCTACATTGAGAATAGACCAAAAGGGAGTAAAGACACAATTAGCAGAACAAATAAAGGGGCTATTGTAGTAATCTAGGGAAGAAAAAGGTAGATTATATCAGGGTGGTGGCAATGAGAAGTGATAAGATCCTGGATATATCTTGAAGTTATAAATGACATTATTTCCTAATGGATTTGCACATGCAAATAAGTCAAGCATGACTCCAAAGCATTTGACCTGAATAAATGTCGGGTGTAGTTGGGGAGGATTGTGAGTACAGCAGAATTTGGGGGATGGATAAAGTGGTCATTTATTTGGGATGTGGAAGAGCATGGAACAAGCTGATTGGGGCATTAGGTCTTGAACATCGTAAATTTACAATGCCTCTTTTTTTTTTTTTTTTAGATTTATTTATTTTATTACATATCTCCCCTTCCCCCCGCTGCGGCGACGCGCCGAGACTGTCACTGCGCAGGCGTGGCTTTCCCTGCTTGTGGGCGGCTTCTGCTTCCATTCACGGCCGGCTTTCAGTTCGCGGGTGGCTGGCTGCGCTCCATTCGCGGGCGACCTGCCCTGCCCGTGGCGGCTTTTTGCCCTGTCCGTGGCAGTTTTTTGCCCTGCCCACGGCGGCTCTGGCCCGCCCATGGCGGCTTGCCATTCTCAAGGAGGTCTGCCCGCTAGGAGAGGTCCCCAGGAACCGAACCCGGGGCCTCCCATGTGGTATGCCGGTGCCCTATCCACTGGGCTATCGAGCCAGCCCTACAATGCCTCTTAAGCATCCAAGTAGAAGTGTTGAATATGCAATTGGAGTTTGGGAAGGCATTGGCTTCCTGTGATCCCAGAATTAAATAGTGATAAAAGGCATTAACATATTTAGTCCTGAGGGTCTCAAAGCAGAGAAATGCAAATATGAGGAAAACTTTGCTTCGTCATGTGGAAAGTGGGAATAATAAGGGTATATTGAAATAAAAAAATATACATAAACAGGGTTCTGAACCAAGGGTACGTGAGCTTGAGTTGAAATTCAAAAAAACACTATTCTTGTGGGGATGTGCTGGTGCAGGTGTGTTAAATAATATATGGTATAGTGTAGACTTAGTAAGGGTCCATGGTTTTCTCCTAACTGGCAAAGGTGTCCGTGGAACAAAAAAGGTTAAGAACGCCTGACATAAAACAACTAATCCAATATCAGAAAATAGCAAGAAACACAAAATATGCAACTTTCTCATAGGCTGAAAATTCCCGGAGGGAAGTGAATGCTCCTTTTCATCTTTATTATCTTCACTCCTAATAAAGTAAATGGCACATGCTAACTATTAAGTAAAGAAATAGTTAAATATCTATAATTATAGTTTATTAAAAAACTTTATATATAACTAAAAAGTATTACACTGTAAAACTTCACTTATTGAGCTTTAACTTATCTTCAAACACTTTAATAAATGTGGAATTATTATGACCTAAACAAGCTGAAAAATAATCAATTCATTTAATACATATTCTGATATCAACTCCCATTTAATTTTGATTTTTTAAGTTTTAAAAAAATGTTCTTAGGTCAAACCTCAATGTGAAAAAAAATTGTACAGAAGTTAGTCATCAAATTCAAGTTTTCTACATTGCAAATTATTGTAAGTTTAGGAGCCTGGGAAAGGGGCTCAAGATTGTGATGAGATAAAAATTATTCAAGCTATTGCACACCTAGTTCCTTCTCTACTGCTTTCAGCAAAGGCTGGAGTCTCAAAAGAAAAGTGCACAAAAGAATAGAAATGTGATTTAGTAAAAGCACCATGATAACGAACTAAAACCTAGTCATTTGACTCACACAAGTGAAAGAACTACACAAGCTGAGCTGAGACCTGAGATACTGGACTAATTCCATTCAAGAATAACAAGTTGAGCATAACTGAAAATGCATACAGAACTGGCATAGGGTAGAGTAAACTATTTGGGAGGGTATATAAATAAAAAACAGAAATTCTTTCCAGTGTATAGACTTCATTTTTTAAATCATACCTAGAGCACTTTGATCAGCAATAAAAATTTTTATGGGTCTGTGCCCGGTATTAGCATTGGATTAATAACTTTAAAAGAAAGAGATATTTACAAATAAACTACCGGGATTAAACTCATATCTTACCTGAAAGATTGATTTCATTTGTGACAAAAAGCTAAAATGTCCTTGAAAAAATGAATTCTATACAGTAATTTAAATTGTAATAAAATTCAAAGTAAACAAAAGAATGTTGAAGGTCAAACAAAGATACCTTACCATTCATTTCCTTGAGAAGGGTTTTCTAGGAGCACTCGGATTATGTATAATAAGCAGCTTAATAATTTGAGAGAAAAATTGAACAGGCGTATTCTTAGACCTTTAAACAAACAACAAAAGTTTGACTTTCATTTGGACTAAGTTCACAAAAGACTAAAAAGGATTGTCAAAAATTTCCACTTTAAATACAGCACTTAAATTGTATTTAGAAACTATAATACCATAATTGTCAAAACGCTCTTAAGTTCTAGGTAGCTGAATTTTAATTAGCTGAATATTGAAACAAAAAGTGAGTTTGACAGGATGCAAGTACTGCAAGTGATAAATTATACGCTGAGAGTAAGTCTAGGTTTGAGCACTAGGAAATCACAATTTATGTCCAATCAAGATTGCATAAAATATGCTTAGAATTTTAAGCATTTTATATTTCCATGAAATTTGGAATAACTTTAGCTAGCTAGGAAATTTAACTCTACAATTTCACAGGATAAGTTATCAATTGTATACTGTCAGAGCACCTTGTAGATTTGGTTATAGAGAAATCATAGCATATGCCAGGAAACGCACAAAGACACACACATACACACCAACATATTTTGTTTTTTATCACTGACACTCTGAGTTGAACCACTTGAATCTTATTTCTCTACGTACATTAGACGCGAAAAAAAATCTTAAAATATTTCTGGGAATCAAGACCATGATACATGTATCTTCTAAACTAGGTACCTTGTAATACTTAATGATTAGGAAGAGAAACAATTAAGATAAAGCTAAAATATGCTCAGAGTATGATTAATGGAAGCATTACCTTTCCTGCAAATATCAGGTGGTATCTGATTTATGAATTGAGTAAAATTTTGAGAAAGGCCTTCCTGAAATTATTAGGTAATATAACTGGAAATGAGATATCACTTTTTTTTTTTTTGACTCTGTTGTATGTAATTCTCTTGAGGTAATATTTCTTAGCAGGAAAAGATTAATGTTTGGTAATTGTGCAATTTTTCCCTAAGTTTTCCTAGCAAAATGCTAGGGTGTATTTTATGGGTTAACGTATTTGTAAAGTCTTTAAAGTTACTAATGAAATTACCCTGGGTTACAAAGAAATTGGTCTCCTCAAATGACTGCTAAGTCAAAGCTGGCTGCTGATGAAATAGTTTAATGATTTATCCATCTTTTCTGGTCTGTATTGTTATGATTGAAACTAAGGAAATCTTTTGTTCAGATAGTGTGGCCGTTTTATGTAATATCTATTATCGGGGCTTCCTTGGAAATTCTAAACAATCAGCTAAGAAAAGCATTAGTTGTTCACAGTCTTAAGCCTGAAGCTAACCTGCCACTGAGAATCCCTGACTAGTGTACCCTAAATATTGAAAGATTTCCTATAGTATTTAGATACCTTATGAGTCAAGCTTTATTCTTTGAATGCTACACGCACAACTGAACTTTGATCACCCCGAAGGAATTCAGGGGTCAAAATTCAGAGCTCAAACTCTACATCAAATAACCTCTCCATTCTTTGTTGACTCTTTAAGTAGTAAACATGGGGAAAGTTGTATATTAGCTTATTATACATATAGCTTTAAAAATATATATATGGTTTTATGGGAAGGCAACAAATGTCACTGACACTTCACCCTTGAACAAGATTAGGAGGGGACTGGCTATGCCAATTTCATGTCCTCCTGAGGTTTCAGTGTTTCCCAAATTTGTCTGGTGATAAGACTCATTGGAGTGCTTAAACTATGAGTCTTACCCTAAACTTTTTTATTCCAAATCTCCAGAGAAGGATGTGGGAATCTGTATATTTCAGAGCACCCTAAATGTTTCTTACTATCAGACATGATTAGGAAACACTGAACTCTTCCCCCAACTAAATCAGTCAATCATTCTCCTTGGGGTCAGCCACAATCACTAAGGCCTTCTACATTTTAAGAAGCTTTATGTGTTGCTCATAGTTAAAACATGGGAAACCCTCAGTTAGATTACTTTCCTGAATTTTTAAATAACCTAGATAGTCCAATCAGAAGACTACTTAATGATATAAGATTTGGAGAATTAAAACTTCTTCTCAAGAGTTTTTAACAGCACTAGATGTAAGATATAGTTTTCTGGCAGACAAGGTTATCAATTCTATTGCCTGTATACACTAGGTATTTTGCAAAATTACTGCACAACTGAAATATTTTGAGAAAAATAGATGTACAAAAACATAGTAGGGGAATGAAATGAATGACTTACTTGATCTCTGGTTTTTAATGAAAAATAACTTTAGTCTCTCTTTAAAAGTGTTTTCATTCATATAGAATTCAACTTGTACCCTGGAAATGAAAAAAAAAAACCATGAACATATATAATACATAAATATATGTATGTTCTATCATATCTTTATTTTTATAAAGGTCATTAAATATAAACTACTTTGTAATTTTGTTTGTATTCTAAAAGCTAATATATAATAAAATAAAAATAAATGATTTTATTTAATACAGGATATATTTGAGTGAATTCTGTTCCCCAAAAAATTAGAATTGAGAAAAACCAATTTTTAGAGAGAAGCAATTATTTTCTATTTTTAAATATACAGCTACTTCAAATACTATATATAGTCAATTCAATTATTTATATGAATGAATGTAACCAGTGGTATGGGGATGAATCTAAACAGATAATAGTGGAAAAGCTCTTAATACATATTTGGAAAAATATCATGAATCATAAGAATCAATTGGATATTTGAAAAATGCAGTTTGGGCAACCCCACCCCTGGTCTAGTGTATTAGGATCTTAAGGCATAGAGCTTTTAAATCTACTTTTTTTTATTAGAGAAGTTGTGGGTTTACAGAACAGTGATGCAAAATATTGGTTTCCCTCATAACACTCTATTATTAACAGCTTACATTGGTGTGCTACATTTACTACAACTGATAAAAGCACATTTTTATCATTTTATCATTTTATCATTGTACTATTAACAATAGTCTATGGTTCAATTTAGGGCTCACTATTTGTGTAGTGCAGTTTCATGGATTTTTTTTAAGTTTTTATTCTATTACCATATGTATAATCTAACATTTTCTCTTTAACCACATTCAGATATATATTTCAGTGCTGTTCATTACGTTCACAATGTTGTGCTAAGATCACCACCACCCACTAACAAAGCATTCCATCATTCCAAATAGGAACCCTGTACATTTTAAGCTTTAACTTCCCATTCCCCATCCCCACCCTGTCCCCTGATAACTTATATTCTAGTTTCTGACTCTATCACTTTGCTTATTCTGACTGTTTCAAACCAGTGAGATCATACAATATTTGTCCTTTTGTGTATGTCTTATTTCACTCAACATAACGTCTTCAAGGTTCTTCTATGTTGTTGAATGTATTAGGACTACATTCCCTTTTACAAAATCAATTCCACATTTATCTATTTATTGGTTAATGGACACTTGGGTTGCTTCCATCTTTCAGCAATTGTGAATAATGTGTAAATGTCTGAGTCCCTACTTTCAATTATTTGAGGTATATACCTATAAGTGGGATTTCTGGGTCATATGGTAATTCTATACTTGACTTTTTGAGGAACCATCAAACTGTCTTTCAAAGCAGCTACACCATTTTACATTGCCACCAGCAATGAATGAGTGTTCTTTTTCCCACATCCTCAACAACAGTTGTTTGTAATTTTCTGGGTTTTTTTCCTTTTCTTTTTTCAATAATAGCTATTCTAGTGGGTGAAGTAGTATCCCATTGTGGTTTTGATTTGCATTTCTCTTCTGGCTAATGATGCTGATTTGAGTAACATTTCATGTGCTTTTTGACCATTTCTATGCGTTCTTTGGAGAAATGTCTATTCATTTGCCCATTTTTAATTTGGGTTGTTTGTCTTTTTGTTGTTAAGTTGAAGGATTTCTTTCCATATTCTGGATATTAAACCTTTATTTGAAATGCGGTTTCCAAAAATTTTCTACCATTGTGTATATTGTTTTACTTTCATGATATAATCTTTTGAGGCACAAAAGTTTTTAATTTTGATGAGCTTCCATTTATCTATTTTTCTTTTGCCACTTGTGCTTTAGGTATAAAGTTTAAGAAACCATTGCCACCACAAAGTCCTGAAGATGCTTCCCTATGATTTCGTCTAGAAGTTTGTTAGTTTTGGCCATTATAATAAGATCTTTGATCCATTATGAGCTTATTTTTTGTATATGGTATGAGGTATGTGGTCCCCCTTCATTCTTTTGCAAATGGGGATCAAGTTTTCCCAGCACCATTTGTTGAAAGACCATTCTTTCCAAATTTAGTAATCTTTGTCCCCTTGTCAAAAACCATATGGCCATAAATGTAATGGTTGATTTCTGACCTCTCAATTCAATTCCATTGTTCTAAATGTTTATGCTCGTGCCAATATCATGCTGTACCAAATGCTGTTGTTTTGTAATAATTTGTAACAGAGGGAAGTGTGAGTCTTCCAATTTCATTCTTCCTTTTCAAGATGGCTTTGGCTATTCAGGGCCCTTTTCCTTTCCATATAAATTTGACGATTGGCTTCCCCTAGGAAGGTTGTTGGAATTTTGATTGGGATTTTGTTGAATCTGTAAATCACTTTGAGTAGAACTGATATTTAATGATATTTTGCCTTCCAATCCATGACCAAGGAATGTACTTCCATTTATTTAGGTCTTCTTTGATTTCTCTAATCAATGTTTTGTAGTTGCCTACATACAAATCCTTTATAATCTTGGTTAGAATTATTCCTAGATATTTGACTTTTTAAAGTTTCTATTGTAAATGGATTTTGTTTTGGATTTCTTCTTCCAATTGTTCATTGCTTGTGTAAATAAACACTACTGATATTAGGATGTTGCTCTTGTATCCCATCACTTTGCTGAATTCATATGTTAGCTCTAGTAACTCTGTTGTGGATTTTTCAGGATTTTCTGTATATAGGATGATGTCATCTGAAAATAGAGAAAGCTTTATTCTTCCTTTCCAATTTGGATACCTTTTTTGAATATAATTTTTATTGAAGTATGATATTCATGCATGAACATACATAAACAATAAGTATATAGTAAAATTTGTGAATTTACAAAACAAATATTAACACCATCATATAAGCAGTAATTATATGCTGACCCTGGGATTACAATAAATATTATGTTTTATCAAAAAATTACATCAGGAATGGATCAGTTTTGAATGTTTTCAAAAGCTTATTTTGAACCTATCAAGTTGATGGTAGTTTGTTTTTTACTTTGACTCATCAATTTGATGAATTTTTTAATGGTTTTTCTATTATACAATTATTCTTTCTTTCAGAATAAATTTGTTTTGTAATGGTAAATTATTCAGGTAATTTACTGCTGTATTCACTTATTTGCTTTTCTTTTTTAGGAGTTTCTCTATATATTTATAACTAAGATCAATGCGCTAACTTCTTTAGGTTATCCTAACTTGAATTATAAATTGGAAAAAAACTCTACGGATTGTTCTGTCATCTGGAACAATTTTAATTACCTAACAGACATTTTGTTTTAATAATCATTGCCAGTTTGTCCTAACTGAATTAATGTTGATTTTAACTTATTTTTTTTTTTCATTTTCCTGTAATTCTGTGGCTCTGGTCACTTGAATTTAGTGTAAAAGTCAACTAGGATCTTGCTAAAATGCAATTTCCCTGCCTCTCTTAAAATTTTTTTTCAATAACTTTATAGTAGGCCACACCATTTTAGCAAGACAAAAAATAATTCTGAATCAAGTTGTCAATGTTCCATTCTTTAAGTAACACTATTTTGCTTTTTTTTCAAGTGTATATTCTTTGGAATCTTTTGAGGATGCTAAACATTTTGTTGATATTCTCGTTTTATCTTGTAGTAGATACAGAACGCTGTCCAAAGGATTTTCCTGCATCTACTTGGTGCTATTTTGTGTTGTTCCCTTCTTCCCTCCCTCTGTGTCTACAATATTAGTCATGGAGTCCATGTATAAAGTTTTTTTTTTCCTATATGCATCTCAAGCAAGGTATTTTAATATCTGCCTGGATTTTTGATGATCATAACCAGTCAGGTTCATCAGATGTAACTTTTTATTAATATTTTTTATTCATTTTTAAAACATCCATGCCTGGTTATCTGACTCCAATGAGTAAAGAGGAAAAATAAAGCCTCTCCATATACTACTGCCAAAATTCTACCAGTCTATTCTCGACACTACCAAACTCTAAGGTGGGTTTACATTTATTGGAATTACACCTTTTCAAATACTCTAATACATTACTATAAGGTTCTACCTACTTTCTCTAAAGTATTTTTCTCTGTTGTGCAAGATCTTCCCAAGGTGACAGCAGCAGTTCTCAGTCCTTACTCTTACCAAGTAAGTCTATTAGAATGTGAGCTCCACAAGGGCAAGAACCTTATTCAATTTTTTCCCCCGTATATCTCTAGCATCTCACATATTACTTGGGACCTATTAGGCAGTAACTACTACTGGATAAAGGCCTACATGAATTGAGTAGTAAGGTCACCAGTTCTTTCTTTGGTACAAACTTTAAAGACACTGAATCAATATTATGGTGGGAGAGATAAAAATATTTTCTTTCTTCTCCTTGGCTTATACCTATTTGATGATGTGAATCTTGGGTTTGTGGTGAGTTGATTATTTGGAAGCTCCTTCTTAGTCCAACTTCACTCACTAAGTGATTAATTATCAGTAATTCCCCTCAGATATTTTGAAACAGTTTTAAATTTTATTAATTTAGAGGTTCATCTGTATATTTGTACTTTTCTCTCCCCATGGCTTTAATGAACATTTGGAAATAAATTGCAATAATATTTACAAAGTCAATTTCACAACATACCTGTGCTAATCACTCATCAATAACCTTTCATTCTGAATAAACAGATAGACGATCAAAAATTGCATTTATTTTCCTGTCACACCTTGGGTAAGGTAGCAATTAACTTCATTTTACAGGAAAAAAAAACTGTGAATCAATTTTATTGACATGCACATGTTCCAACAGCTAGTACTGGGACAGAGTTGGAACACTGGTCTATTACTTCTTGGCTACTGCCCCCTCATTAAATCAATGCTTCACTATGTCGGAGACTTCTAGGTAATTTAAAAATGTATTACAAAAGAATACTACACACTTATACAGGGATACTGAGAAGTGTTTGTTTAGTTTTGTCCTTTAGTTATTGACTCTAAACCTGGTTCCTATTCCTTTCCAAATATTTACACCTAACTTCTGATAGCCAAATTTTTAGAAAAAGCAACCATTTATATGGATATTTGAAAAGCAAACAAACAAATAAAAACATACTATCTACTTTTCATCTTAAAGGAAAAGTTTTGTCAGTTCATCCTCAAATGCTCCCAAAGAGTTTCTACCTGGCTTCCAACCTTTACCATGGGTACAAAAATCATCTTATTTTAAGAATTTTGGGGTCTTCCTAAGGCATTTTTCAATGTCATCTTACCTATATGATTTTCATAATTACTCAGCTTAACTTTCTTACATCTTTTATTTCTGTAACTTCTTATAAAGAAGCAGAGATTAATTCTTATGGTGTTCAGTAATATACGCTATGTTTTCTTTAATAAAATTTAAAATAATGCCATTTTGGGGAGGAGAACCTGGCTATGCTGTGTATTCGTATATTTGTGCTGTGATAAAAAGTAATGAGGAAAGAATCCCTGGACATTAATCACTCACCAATTACCTTTTATTATGAGTAAGCTGAAGGAACCTACAAAATTGCATTTACTTCCCTGTAACTTCTAGGTAGTCATGGCTTGCAGTACCTGGAAATACACAATCTTGGTTTCCATGGTAAAACACATTAAAAATCCATCCAGGAGTACTTTTGTATTCAAATCTCTCTTCAGTTAGAAAACTCATGTCCTTATGTGGAATGTTCATTTGCAAGGCTGACTCCCTGTACTTTCCCATTTTATTTAAAATAATTAAACTTAAGCAACCCCAATTTGACTTAAATGTAACCATGGGATATAAAAGATAAAGAAAACTATGCTAAATATAAAGATATATTTTTTCCCATCCTTAAATTGCAAAAAGGTTCAACCTCTTGGCACTGCCCTTTCACTGCTTGAGGGGAACAGGCCTGGGCTAAGCCATAGAACATTTATTTCTTTTTATCCTGTCAAGTATATTTTTAAAAAGGGAAAAAACATACACATCATTTAGACTTGTAATAAATCACCTTTGGTAAAGATTATGTGTCCTTAAACTTTCTCACAGAAAAGAGAAAATACATATATCAGGACCACTTCCACTTTTTTCCCCTATTTCCTCCTCCCTCCTTCCCATCATATTTACACAAGCAAGAACACCCAAATGCAAAATACACCCATACACATTTACTGATATACACATAATATACATACATGCATACATACCTTCTGGAAATATAGAGCCATTAGCTCCACAAGGCTTATCAATTTATATAAAATAGTTTGGGGCAGCACAGACTGGGAGACTAATAGTCTCCCAGTTAAATACATAACTACAACACAGAGACTCTCTTTTCATCCCTATACCTATAGGACAAGATGATCATAAAATATACCATGTCATCTCTAACCCAGATTGGACTATTACACCAGCCATTTTAAAACCTTGAAGAAAATATGAGGAGGCTCCTGCAGAGCCAGATTGCCAGGAAGGATATGGCTAAACAGCAAGGCCTAGTTTTGGGGAAAATGTGTGTATCTTAGGAGAGGGAACCATTAGGTCTCAAAAAGACAAGCCATGTTTGACAGATGCTAGATGTTACTTTGAAACTGGAAATTACCTGAAAATGCTCAAATGCAGAAGTACTTTTCATTTAACATTCAAATTGGAAAACAACATAAGATTCTAAGCCAACCCTCCAAACTGCCTTTTCCATTTATACCTCACAGAGACAAGTTATCATTCAGTAATGGGCACAGCTCATGAGTACACAGAGTGTGAAGTACCTGGTTAGGGGCTAGGTGAAAAGATATTTTGAACTAAAATGTTTTTTTTTTTTAATTAAAAGCCTTTGAGCTCTTGTAAAAGTTCAAGAACTCATAAAAATCAAATTATGTTTACCCTTACATTACTATCTTGAAAAATGTACTTTCACTCATTTCTGCTATCATATATACACTTTGATAACCGAAATCATCTGTGACATGACTATCATAAGACTGTGCATAACCTATGTCAATCTGAAATAGCTGATCATTCCAGGAACCATTTGCCTAGAAAAAATATGGGTGTAACACAATAAATACCTTCACTGTTTATTCAGAAATTTCCCACAGATCAGCTTATTGGAAACAATAATCTCTCCACCAGGATAGACAGACCAATCATCAAACAGTAATTTACTCATTAAGACTTGCTTCACAACCCTCACTTTACTGTGTTCACCAATCCTAAATGTTTTATCATCTGATTTACTCATTCCAAATCACTTTCCCACCTTGAAAGACACCCCTTAGACCACTTGAGCCCACATCCCTATGCTCAATAAATCTCTCCCTTCCTACCTCTCCGTTCTGATACATTGTTAAAGTTTACTCATTTACTGCAGGTGGTTCCAGTAAACTTGGTTGTACTTTATTAATAGGTTGGCTGGTGACATTTCAGTTTAATAAACAGCAGAATAAAGGGAATTATCCTACATCTGTTACTGCACAACCTAAATGGTTTTTTTTTGGTTTCTCAAAAATCATTTTAAAATTTAGTAATCTATCCATTAACATACATTAATATTTTATCAATCCCTGACTAATGGATTTCTGTTTTGTTTGCTTATTATTATAAATAAAGGTATAGAAAAAATCTACATATGAATACTAAATAATACAAATGTCAATTTATTTTAAAATATATGCATATATGTCAGAATAAATAGCAACAGTTTAATAATCTAGCTAGTATATTCTTACCATTTTAATAGTTGAATAAGCCTCTTTCATGAAACCTCCACAATACATTTTCTCCCTCTTGTCCAAGAAGATATAGGCAATGACATAGTTAAAATGTAAAAATGTTATACTGGAGAATAATTCACTGTCACATTTTGTCATAATAATCCAAACTTGGAAATAGGCAAAAGAGAATACCAGGTATTCTTTCAATGTACTTGCTGGGTTTGATTTTTATTTTCTGAACTTACTTCACAACTCTGTTGAGCTTTATCCAATAGAAATGAAAAAAAATTTCTGCCAAGAGGTAAATACAAAAGTTACAATTTATGACCCTATTGGACTGTTTAGGGGGAGTTTAGCCCAGCAATCCAATCCTAATATTGCCTAGAAATACCTAGCTTCTCACATGTTGTTGGATCAGTTTTAGCATCTAACAGTTTCCCTCATTTATTGATGAGGTCAATAAAATTTTTGCAAATTCTCATTTTATAATTGTATGAGTGTCAGGTTTTTAACCTTTAAAATATATTTTAACAGCTACTTCTAACGATGTCTTATTGTTAATATAATTAAGTTGATCAATCACTCTGGAAAAAAACATTCTTATTTATACTATAAAATCAATCCATACATTCCAAACAATTCAAATTAAAACCATGTAGGGTAGACTTTGGTTAATAGCAATACTGTAATATTCTTGCATCAATGCCAAAGATGGGTAGTTAAGAAAAAAGTGTGCCAAAAGTGCACTATGGACCATGATTGTTAGTAATTGTCTGATGATATTATCTCATAATCTGTAATAAATGTTCCACCACAGTGTGGTGTGTTGAAGGGGTATTGTATGGGAATTCTACACATGTGCATGATTGTTTAGTAAGATCAAAACTTCTGCAATGAAAATATATTTTAAAAAATAATAATTAAGGTGGGTATGGGGAAAAATACACCAAATATAAGATATGGATTATAGTTAGTAGTAATATTTTGATGATGCTTTTTCATAATTTGTAAGAAATATTTCACAACAATGCAAGGTGTTGTTGGTGGGGTGATGTATGGGACCCCTGTATGATGTTATGCATGTTTGTTTTGTATACACTATTGTTAATGCAGGTTCATATATGAATAATATATTTCAATAAAATTTTTAAAATAAATAAATAAATAAATAAGTAGGGTATTTGGTGGAACTTGATAAGCCAATTCTGGATAGGGTACACAATCAAAGCAAATAAGATTTTGCCAAGAAAAATAAGGAACAGTTATTTGCCTTCCATGATATCAAGACTTATCAGAAGGCTACAATATTTAAGACACTATAGAAAGAACAAAACAGAGTCAATAAATTGACCTTTTCATATAGTGAATATTGATATATGACAAAGTATTACCTTTGCAAGATCAATAGATCAATAGAAGCAAAGTGGAAATATTCAAAAAAATGAATGTTTTAAATCACTATCCAAATAGAAAAAAGTATAATTGCATTCCCACCTTATACCATATGGATTAAATTACCTCCAGACAGGTTAAGAAACATTTTAAACTATTATTAAAAAATAAAAGTGATTATGTTTTTGACTTTAGAATAATGAAAAGATACTTAATATATATATAAGTTATACTATAAATTACTTATAAAGCATTTGCCTGGAAAGACAAGACTGTAAACAATAAATAAGTTCACTAATGAGATCAGGGTATTCCTCCAGCTTAATTTATCAGAGAAAATAACCTGCTCACCTGAAATCTTAAAGATGGTGAAAGACAAGTTCACAACTGGGAAAAGGTTTTTTAATACAAAACCAATAAACATTCAAAAATCAATAATATATAAAGAATTCCTTTTAAGAAAAGAACAAACATACCAACCAAAGGTGAGCAAAAGATGTGAAATGGCATTTCACAGAAGAGGAACTATATTGGTTAATACATTAATGAAGAGATTTTAATCTTATTAATCATCAAGAAATACAAGCAAGTCTATAGTGAGATATCATTTTATATCCATTTAATTGGGAATTCAAGAAATATAATAATATTAAATGTTGGAGAAAATGTGAATCAAACTATTTCTTATTAATTTTTCAAGTGGAATATAAGTTTGTGCAATCATTTTCGTAAGCAATTAGGAAATATCTAATAAAACTGAATATTCATATGCAGGTATATCTCATATTTTTACGAGTACTTTGTTTTTTACAGTTTGAAAGTTTGTAGCAACCCTGCATCAAGCAAGTCTATGGCACCATTTTCCAAAAACATGTGCTTACTTCATGCCTTGGTGTCACATTTTGGTAATTCTTGAAATATTTCAAACTGTTTCATTATTGTTATATCTGTTATGGCGATCTGAGATCAGTGATCTTTGATTTTACTATTGTTATTGTTTTGGGGTGCCATGAATCATAACCATATAAGATGGTGAACTTAATAGACAAATGTTGTATGTGTTCTGACTTCTCCAGATTGGCTGTTCCCCCATATCTCTCTCCTCAGGCGTCTCTATTCCCTGAGACAAAACAATATTGAATTTAGGCCATTTAATAACTCTACAGTGACCTCTAAGTGTTCAAAAGCTAGAAATCATGAAGCTAAGTGAGGAAGGCATGTCAAAAACCAAGACAGGCCAAAATCTAGGCTTCATGAGCCAAAGAGTTAGCCACGTTGTGACTGAAAAGAAAATGTTCCTGAAGGAAACTAAAAGTGCTACTCCAGTGAACACATGAAAAATAAGAAAGCAAAACAGCTTTATTGATGACATGAAGAAAGAATAGTAGCCCAGATAGAAGATCAAATCATCCACAAAATCCCCTTAAACAAAATACTAATCCAGAGCAAGGACTTAACTCCCTTCATTTCTATGAAGGCTAAGAGAAGTGAGGAAGCTCCAGAAGAAAATTTAGAAGCTAGCAGAGATTGGTTCATGAGGTTTAAGTAAAGAAGCCATCTCCATAACATAACATGCAAGATTAAGCAGCAAGTGCTGATATAAAAGCTCCAGAAAGCTGTCCAGAAGATCTAGCGAGATTACTTATGAAGGTGACTACATTAAACAACAGATTTTCAATGTGAATGAAACAGCCTTATATTGGAAGAAGATGCCATCTAGTACTTTCACAGCCAGAGAGGAGAAGTCAATGCCCGGCTTCAAAGCTTTAGAGGCTAGGCTGACTCTCTTTTTAGGAATTAATGCAACTGATGACTTTAAATTAAAGTCAATGCTCATTTACCATTCCAAAAATCCTAGGGCCCTTAAAAATTATGCTAAATTTACTCTGTCTGTGTTCTATAAATGGAACAATGCCTGGATGAGAGCACATCTGTTTACAGCATGGTTTCCTGAATGTTTGAAGCCCACTTCACAGAAAAAAAGATTCCTTTCAAAATATTACTGTGTGTTGACACTTGGTCACTCAAGACCTCTGATGGAGATGTACAATGAACTTAGTGATGTTTTCATGCCTGTTAACACAACACCCATTCTGCAGCTCATGGATCAAGGAGTCATTTCAACTTTCAAGACTTATTATTTAAGAAATATATTTTGTATGGTGATAGCTACCATAGGTAGTGATTACTCTGATGGATCTGGGCAAAGTAAAGTAAAAATCCTTCTGTTTTATTTATGATTATTCTGTAAACTCACAACTTCTCTAATAAAATATAATTTTAAAGGAAACCTTTTGGAAAGGATTCACCATTCTAGATCCATTAAGATTATTCATGATTCATAGGAGGAGGTCAAAATATCAACATTTACAGGAGTTTGGAAGCAGTTGATACCTACTCTCATGGATGACTTTGAGCGGTGAAAGTAATTGCAGATGTAGTAGAAACAGCAAGAGAACTAGGATTAGATATGGAGCTTGAGGATGTGACTGAATTGCTGCAATCTCAAGATAAAACTTTAACAGATGAGGAGTTGTTTCTTATGGATGAGCTAAGAAAGTGGTTTCTTGAGATGGAATCTACTCCTGGTAAAGATGCTGGGAACATTGTTGAAAGGATTTAGAATATTACATAACTTAGTTGATAATGCAATGGCAGGGTTTCAGAGGATGAACCCCGATTTGGAAAGAACTTCTACTGTGGATAAAATGCTATTAAGCAGCATTGCATGCTATAGAGAAATCTTTCATGAAAGGAAGTCAATTGATGTGGCAAACTTCATTGTTGTCTTATTTTAAGAAATTTCCACAACCACCACAAACTTCAGCAACCACCACCCTGATCAATCAGCAGCCATCAACATGGAGGCAAAACACTCAAACAGCAAAAAGATTGCAACTTGCTGAAAGCTAAGATGATGATTAGCTTTTTTCAGCAATAAAGTACTTTTAATTAAGATATGTACATTGTTTTAATATATATTACTGTACATGTAATAGCCTACAGTGTAGTGTAACCATAACTTTTATGTGCATTTGGAAACCAAAATAATCGTGTGACTCACTGTTCTATTGCAATATTTGCTTTATTGCCAAGGTCTGGAACTTAACCCGGATTATCTCTGCGATATGCCTGTATTTTTAACCCAAAAATTTCATTCCTAAATAAGTACCATACAGAAACTTACACAAGGCATTAGGATGCATGTACAAGAACATTCAAATAAGCAGTTTGTGTGCATAAAGACAAAGAATGGAAGTAACTCAAATATTGACTGACAGGAAAATGAGTAATTAATTAGTGGCATATATAGATATACAATGGAATAGTATGGTAAAATTAATGAGTCAAAACTATATGAAACAATATGAATGGATCTCAGTAACATATTATTGCATGAAAGCCGCATCAGAGGACTACATGTAACATAGTATCCACTTTTACTAAGTTCAACTATATCTAAAATCAAACAATAACTTATTTAGGGATACATATACATCTGTTAAACTGCATTTTTTTTAAAAGCAAAAGGGAAAACACAAGATCATTATAGTGATGGCCTTTAGGAAGGATACCAGGGAAGAGAGTTGAGCAATTTAGGGTTAGATGTAAGTTATAAATAGTATTAGCTCTTGAAATGTCCATAGGCTCTATGTATCATCAATAAATTAATTAAAATGAATGAATGAATGAATGAATGAATGAAATGATAGCTTATCTATAGACCAGTGGTGAGAGCATGCCACAAACTAAGAATTATAACTAAACTAAGTCTTAGCCTGTGCTGATAGAAACATTTCTTAAATATATTATACTTATTTAAAAGGACAGGTACTCCATAGTGTTATGTGAGAAGAAATTTCCACAATCTCCCCACATAACTGTATAGATCAAATCTCTAGCACTGGTCAGAAGTTAATAGGAAGCTATACACACTAGGATAAATTTGGATGGGAGGAAAAGACACATGGAAGACCTTTTCTTATGTAAAAATAGTAGGTACAAAGGAAAAAATGCATGAGAAAAATTATAATACAGGGAGGGACTTAAACATAGTTAAAATGGCAAGAGCACTGGAATCATACCAGGAAATAGTAAGATGGGAAAGCAGAATGATAGCAAGAAGCCAGATAATTAAAAGAACTGAATAAATGCCAAGAAATTTATCAATTAACAGTGATAATGATGTTATCAAGAGGAATTAGTCTTGAAAATACCCAAGCACTATGCTTAGCACATTTACATATTGTCACATTTAATCCTTGAGACAAACCTCTCCTAAGTACAATTAAGATCTCTTTTTCACAGATTAGGAGACAAGGGCATTTGCCCAAAGTCACACAAATCATAAATGGTGGAAGTAGTATTCACACCCAAACAGTATAACTGCAGAGCCCACACATTTAACCCTGATGATATATGGGCTTTAACCTAGAAAGAAACATGATATTGTATGAATCAAAATTACTTTTTATTTTAAAGGTTTTTTTTCCTGACTATAAAAATACTTAGATTGTAAAATGCATTTTATTTACCATAGATGAATAGACATTTTAGGAATTTACTGAATAAAATTTATTTACATGACAAAAAATGCTTAATGATTTCACTTTCAAGTAATTTAGAACGCAAATATTATTTCCTATATCCCAATCATGTGTTAAGAACCATGTAACTAGATGTGGTAGACACAGAAATGTGCCACCTAGATATCCTCCTACTTCAAGGAAGAACTTTCTGTCCAGCTGTGGAGACAGCAGTAAACAGATAACCTCCAGCTATCAGCATCTGCAGGGTCTGCCTCGGCTATAAAAAGCAGCCTTGCCTGAGGTCAAGCCTTTCCCAGGGCAGCTCACATGTAGTAACTGATAGAAACGAGGGTATAAATACCTAGCAATTTTGGCCCAACAAGGGACACTATATCAGTCAAAATGTACCTCAGAGCTCCCCACCAGGTGGGTAAAGCTTTGTTGGACTGGCATCACAGTTAGACTTTTTCTCCTGCCCAATCCAGCCACTTCCATCTCCCTTTCACAGGGGTTGTTCCCAATAAATATCCTGCCACACAAACTGTCTCAATGTCTGCTTCTGGAAAACCCAACTTGAGATACTGGCAGTTACTTTTCATTACATGATACATGAATTTAATGGCAACTCTGCTAGATTAAAAAACAACCTACTGACTATGATTAAACTGACAACATATAAGAGCAAATAGCTTTACAACAAAAAAAGTTTTCAAAGTAATTCAGGATTCTGCTGCTGACAATATGGTGGACCAGAAGTCCTGTGAAACCGTCTTAAAAGGAACACCTGAAAAAGGTTAAACAAATCATTAAATGCATACCCACACACACACATTTTTCAACATTTGTGGTTTAGCTGGCAGGAAAGTAAGGGAAATCCT
>PVKH010004042.1:0-23968 GCA_004027955.1 Chaetophractus vellerosus
GGACTCAAGGGAAAAGAGGTTTGTTCACTTTGTGCCATTACGTTAATGTTATCATATTATGAGCTCATCTCCGTTTGGCCTTTCCCTTACAATGCTTCAGGAAGGCTCATCCTAAACTATATAATCTCTATCCTGATCAGACTTCCCTTCCACCGTGACTTCTGGGAACATGAGTTCTTTGGAGTTTAGATGTGACTCAGAATGTTGCTTTTTTTCACACCCAAATAAATGCATGCAGTTATAGCCAAGTTCTACTATTCTTGGAATATCATACTGGTATAATCTCTGAACATTCAATATTATATGATGGAAAAGTTTTTACCACAAACTAATTGAAGTTTCTTGGGAAGAGAATTTTAGTGGAGAAGTGTCTTGGTGATGATGGGAGGAAAGGCAAACAAATGATTTCTTTGACTGATCCCAGAATAGGTTCAGGAATGGCTAATTATAGAGGCAAATAAGATTCAATGGAAAACATTGCCTAATGAGACAGAGACGTCAATAGATGGTTTTGGTGAGACCAAGTAGGTCAGGACATAGACCTGATTCTGTGCAGACTATTGCCTAATAGAGTGATGACCACTGTGCTTCCAAGAAAGATGATTTGACAAAGGGCATTACTTTTTCACTTGGGCATAAAGTAGACATTTCTGAAAAATTAGGTATCCTATTCATTAGCTCAGATTCTTAGCCTTTGATTGCTGTTTATCCACTCAGAGACAACTGGTTACTTACCCTCCCATCTCTGCAACCTACGATATTTTTTTCCTTGGGAGCCTGTCTTAATTTGCTAAAGGTTGCTAATGCAAAGTACCAGAAATTCTTTGGCTTTTATAATGGTAATTTATGAGGTTAAAAGCTTATGATTCTGAGCTTGTGAATATGCCCAAACCAAAACATCATCAGAGATGCTGTCTCACCAGAGGTTAGCTGCTGGCAATCCTGGTCTCCCGCCATATGGTAAGGTACCATGGTGGCTGGTCTCGGCCGAGGTCTCTGCCTTTCCCTCCAAGCTCACTTTCTCCTGAGTTCAACTGTGGGAGATTAAGCACAAAGCAGGTTTTAATGGCGACTCTGCCGGTCTCTGGAACTCAGCTGTGGGCAATCAGGCTTATGGCTGATTTCTCCCCTCTCCTCTGAGCCTCATTTCTTTCTGTCTTTCAGAGGCCTTTTTCCATACCTCTGTCTTCTGCTGATTCCAACCTCTTGTGGTTTCTCTGTCTCTGCCACTTTTCTTTTTGTGTCTGTGCTTTCAGTCCTCCACATATAAAGGACTCTAGCAAGAGGGCCAAGACCCATTCTGGGTCATTCCTCATGGAAACACGCCAATCAAAGGCCACCAACTGAATTCAATTCAATCTAAGGGGTCCCATACCTAGATGAATGGACCAATTTAAGAACATAATTTTATGGGGTCCATAAAAGACTCAAACCAACACAGAGCATAACCCCAGACAATCCAAACCCCACTGAATTGCTTCCTACTTCTGGCTTTGCATGGCTTTGCATCCATATGTAGCTTTAAACATCAGCCCTCTGACTCACTTTTCTGGCTATCAATTACTGTTGCAATTAATCAATAATTCTTTCTCCAGAGAGTAGCCCAGAAAGGCCCAACTTCTTTCTTTCAACCCATTTCTAATGTGAACCAAGAGGCACTCATCAGAATGAATATCTGTATGTAAACATAAAATAAATTTATCACAATAATGGAGATATAAATAGCTTTGTTTTCTGTCAACCTCAAAGAAACCTATTATTAAAATTACACCTTTTCCAGAGCCTCAATAGCAATTCTATATTTTGTATGAAGCCAGGTGAAAGCTGCTCTTCCTATGATCCTATTATCACTCAGTACTCAGAATTTACTATCATGTGTCCATAAGTATTTGTTATCTTCTTTATCAGTTTGTAAGCTTCTAGAATGTCAAATTAGTCTTATCCATCTTTATAACTCCACAGAGTTTAACACATATGTGTTTTTTTATGTAGCAATAGGATATTCATTATATAAGCAGTAAGTAATTTAAATAAATATATTAAACATTCCAGTTATTAAGAAGAGACAAAAACTAATCTATGCTCTTAGAAATCTGGAATACAGTTAACCTTGTAAGAGAGCTAGTGGTGATAATGCTGTGTTTCTTGACCTGGATGCTGGTTACACAAGTATACTCAGTTTCTAAAAATTCATTGAGCTGTACATTTATTTCTACTTTTCTGCATTATATTTCAATAAAGCAATATACATATATACCCATATATATATATATATAGACTTTTTTTCTAGGTACTATACAGAAGACTTACAATTGTTTCATTTTAATGATGACCTTTCCAAGAGAACATGGTCTATTTCACAAACTTCATAAAGAAATGAAAGGCTTATTTAATTATGTAATTAAAATTCATTCAGATGCTCAACCAAAGTGTCTAATATTGTACTCCAGATAGATAACACGTTCAACTAACTACTAACTACATATAAATATATGCATATATGTATGCACATACATATGTACAAATATATACATATATGTATGTACATAACTTTGAATGTTTCACAATTTTTATTAATTGAATTAATAACTACATGTATAAACCAGCTATTTTGAGTGAAATGTTGGCTCCTTTGATTATGCAATTAGATCAATAGGCCAAGGCATTTTTAATAAAATATTTTAAGCTTGCCCCTTTTGAGACTGTATTCATCCATTTATTTAACAAATATTTATTATACTAGTTGATGAAGATACAAGGGTAGATAAAACATGAATGCCTTCCCAAGAATTCATTGTTTACTAGGGAAGACAGGTATATAAGTTTATAACTTCAACTGGATGAAATAGGTCCAATAAATGAAGCCTACACAAGGTAAATTTGCAGCATAAAGGAAGAAATTACTTTCTTTCACTACAGGACAATAAGAAAGTATTGCAGAAAATTAGCCTCTTGAACCAGATGTCGAAATAAGAGTTGGAGAAAATCAGATGGATTGATGGTTTGGGGAGAAAGAAGTCAGACCAGGCAAAGATGAAAGCTAGTGTTAAGACATGAACGCTTCTAGTCAATTTCTTGCAAGGTTACTGAATGAGTGGCTATGAAGGGCCAAGCCCCTGGGCATTGCTTAAGGTTCTGAGGCACATAGGTCACAATTCAAAGTTTCTCCCTCCCTCTTTGCCTCTCTTCCTCCTTCATTCCCTCCTTCTCCTTATCTAGTACTACATTTTATTTCTACTTAATCTTTCTAATTCTAAACTGGAATTTTCTCTACACATAAATTGTGCCTGCTTGTCTGCAAATGTTTGCATATCCCCCACTGGGGATCTCAACAACCTACATCCTCTCCAGTTCTAGGTAAAAAAAGAAATTGTTTTACAATAAATCATACCTCTGAAAAACTCAGTAATAGTAGAAACCTGAATTCATATTCCAGATCTCTTCTTTAACTATGCTAATAAATCTGCAGAACATCACAGAATCAGAAGTAGAAGGTGTAGATACTCTGCTGGTACCTGAATGATGGCCTTTATGTTCTTACCTATTAGTAATCTGTATCTCAAGTGCTTTTTGATGTCCTTACAGCCTAAGTCATAATATCAAAAGTCTAAAGGGACCAGGAAATTAGCATATGAATGGGCATGAGAAAAAGAAGAGCAGGAGCTTCCTAGAGAACAGCAATTGCCAATGAGCTTTAGTGCAGTGAAAGAGTAGGGGTGGGGACTTTGGAAGACTAGAGTATGTACCACTTCTGAAGCAGAAACTTTCTAGTAGCTCTAGCCAATTGTTGCCATATGGGAATATGAGCCTTGTGTTCACAGATATTTGGATTTTTAAAAAGAGAATCTAGAGATTCAGATTTTGTGTGAAATCGCTCAATTTCTAAATTTGGTCATCTAATAACAATGTTCAAAACATTGGGTCAAATTAAATGTCTTAGTGCTACATCTGCCATCAGTCTGCTAATTCATGACATCTGTCCTATAAATCAGTATACTTGTGCTCTTTAATAAATAGTGGAACCTGACTTAACTTGTTTACCATGTTTCCCATGTGTTAGTTTCCCAGCTGCTAAGACAAATACCGTACAATGAGTTGGCTTAAACAACGAGTGTACTCACAGTTTTGAGACTAAGAGAAGTCCAAAATCGAGGCATCAGCAATGCAATGCTTTCTCCCCAAAGACTCTGGCATTCTGAGGCTGACTGCTGGCAATCCTTGGTCCTTGGCTTTTCTGTCACATGACAATGCACATAACAACATATTCTCCTTTCTCTACTGTGTTCCATTGACTTCCAGTTTCTGGCTGCACCCTGGCTTCTTCCTCCTATGTTCAATTTCCTTTGTTTATAAGAACTTCAGCCACATTGGATTAAGATCCAACCTCGTTTAGTTTGGACACACCATAGCTAATAACAACCTCAGTGGTTCAAATGAGCTCACACTGCAGGACCAAGAGTTGGGACCTGAACATACCTTTTGTGGGAAACATGATTCAATCCCCAATATCCCGGTAAATGATTCTTCTTGGGCAGGAACTACTGCCCTATAAATTATTTTATGCGTATAGCATATGGTAAGTGCTCAGTAAGTGATTACTGTTAAATTAATATTGGAAAATTGACTCTTTCTAAGCCATGACATTTTCTGGTAAATCACTTTCCTAGTCTTATTTGATTGGTTGCATTTTGTGGTTTGGGAAAAAAGGTTTGCACAGCAATGCCAAAAATATAATGTCAGGGGCTCATTAAGAAATTTCTTAGGAATCCTACTCCCTCATCAAATTTTGGCACAGATAAGGCTTAAACACTGTTTAAGACCTTAATTCTGGGTTCAGCCAAGTGACCTTAGGCTGGTTACGTTGTCTTTCAAGTCTCCCTTACTTCATGTGCAGAATGGAAATGTATGTAATAGTATTTCCCTCACAGGGTTGTTTTTCATGAGTGTAAGTGCAATTAGTCAGGAAAAAATGCTTGATGCAGTGCCTGCTATGCTATTATGATTGAGAATGTTGATTATAACCTAAGAAAGGAAAGTCTATCTGCAAAGACAGGGCATTAGATAAATTAATGAATCTCCCTTCTCTATCAGGTATATTCAGATCTGGGACTCATTCCCATTCTAATATCTAGATTTAAGTGAGGTTTAATTTACTACACCTCTGCTAAAAGCAAAACAAAACAATACAACCTCTTCCACCACCACGAAGCAGTTCTACATTATTTCAGGAGGCAGGGCCTTAACATCTTTCAGTTTAGCCTCAGCATCCTCCTCCACGTTGTAATTTAGTTCATAACCCTTGCACTGCCCATTTCCCACTTAAACTAAACGGAAATAGACCCCACTGTTTCCGTGAAACCTCAGAATGACACCTCATCAGCCAGCCCTCTGACTACATTAGGGTGGCATTACAGTATGATTACAGGTTCTTTCTTTTGGAGAAAGAGAGATGAGAAAGTTCCATCTTCTTAGCTTCACATTTGCCTTCACAGTCACCACACATTTTTATATGATTCTTTTTGGAATGTAATGTCAGAGTGAAGCCAAAAAGAGAAAAGTTCCAACGAATGGAATTGCCATAGCAACACCCTACATTTCTCATCAGGTTTGGTTTGTGTGGATCATCACATTAAAGCTTGTTTTTCAGCTTGGTGAAAGCCATGGCTGTAATCTTCAGTGTGAAAATCTCTTCAGCCCATCCAGAAGTTAAAAATAGAATAGAATAATTTGAATTATTTCACAAACTTAAAAAGCTGGCATTGCAGCTCCTCTACAAATGAAATTAACTTGTAGAACACTGGCATATGGGACCACTTGAATTTCCTCCTATGGTTTCAAATTGGATTCAGTACTTATCATTATGACTTATTATTTGTTGAGTGCTGACCAAGTACTCAATTCTAAGCAAGACAAAAGATACAGTACTCATCTCTTTCAAGGGGCCAAGGTACAGAAAGCATAACATCAAACAAGAATCTGGCCAAAGGTCTATGTGTCTCTCTGTGTGTATATGATTAGTGTCTCTGACAGCTAGAAAATTACTCCATCTGAGGTTTCCCTAGCCAATAAAACATTATATTTAAAAACTTTGCACTTGAGAGTTTTACTTTGTGGTATATTCACAGTCTTTTAAAAAAAGAGAGAATATTCATAAAAATAACAGTATACATTAAGTGATTTTAAGAATGTTTCTCCATGGCTGCAAACTAGTCTTTGGCAGGCTGCTTTTCCCCTTCAAAAGTATGAGAAAAATCAAGAATTCTAAAGTAGGGAATATGAATATTAGAAATACTTTTGCAAAGTGTATGCTATGACAGTTACCATAAAAATCGAATGTATTCTAAGTCTAATGATTAGTTAAATTTACTACCACAAACTCTTCATTTACCTCAAAAAGTTCCCTGTCATAAAAACATTTGACATGTTGCAAGTTAAGGTTCTAGATAGTTATTAGTCACAAAAAAATTTTAAAATACTATAAATATATAATACTAGCAACAGAATATTGCAAATTCATCAGCATTATCAAGGAATATAAACTTGAACTATAAAAATTAAATCAAGACTTACCTTGTGGTCACAGAATTTTTACCTTCAATTAGTGGGGAAAAAAATGAACTTTTATATATACAGTATTGGATTAATTGGGAGTTTGTATCCATATCAATTAGGAAGAGGTTGAAAAACGAATTGGCTATGACTTAAAAATATATGTATGATTTAAGTTGATCATTTTCAAAAACAGACATCCATGGGATTCATTTATTGTTAGTAACAGTCTGTAGTAAGGATTTTGGTTTATTTAATACAATAAAAGACAGCAACTATTATAAATTTTAAATATTCTTTCCTGTTTCCTGAAACAGACATAGTCATGCAATTGACATATTTTCACAGCCCTTGGCAATGATACATGCAATTTTAATCATGGATATTAATTCTCTTCTTTAAAGCACTGGCCCACCCATTTAACTACTCTATTACTTCACCCGTTATTTATTTCACTGCCACAAGCAGTGATTCATGGAAATTAAACTATAGATATTCATTATTTTCCTGCTCTCGCCCCAGTGCATAAAATTTTTACTTGTACATTGTTAAAAGGTAGAAATTTCATCAAAGGCTTATCATCATGTAACCTCCACCTCGTGGTGATTAAATATTATGAGGGTTTGGCATAAAGATATCAACCAGAAGGGATGAGCTATAGTAACCGGTGGCAGGGAAGATGACTGTGTGGCTGTGACAGCTGTGAAATAACCTATGATCTTAAGGAAAAGTCAGCATTATGCACTATAACCCTAACCATCACTTTGAAAGCCAAGGTTCTGCAACGAAAAGACCAGAAATTCAATTGTTTTCAAATGACATATTGGGTTACAATATTTTTGTCAGCAATTACTTTGTCACAAAATCGTTTCTTCTTCTTTTTTCCCATGCGGAGTTAGTGATGGGGACTATGGCTTTTCCCAAAATAACCTTTAATTATAGTTTTTGATCTTGACATTCTCAAAAAAAAATGTCCTACCATCTAGTCTTCTAAAAGTACCATCTGTAAGTTTTGATCATAAACTAACTGGTCCTAGAATCTGCCTGGCAAAAAGCATTGAGAGTCATTTTGGAAAAAGTCAGGCATAGTCAATTTTCACAGTCTTGAAACTTGAAATGATTTTCTTCCAGCTTTCAGGATGGGGAAAAAAAATTCTGGCATGAAATTCTGTGTTAGAATTTTCAAACAAAAATAGAGGGGGAAAACTGGAATATAGCAAAAATAACAACAAAAAAGATGCAGTAGAAATTTGAATATACTAGAAACTGCATTTGTTAAGAAAATAAAGGAATTTATAACCATATCATCACAGTTTTCATTATTTCCATCTAAAATACAGTGAAGCTATATTTCTGAGGCATACATCTAAGAATGGAAGGAAAATAAATAGAACATATAATATTATACCAGTAATTATGAAAGAAGTGTGGCATAGCATCTTTGAATTGATCAATGCCTTAATAAGCAGCTAAGAAATAGCTTGACTAGGAGAAAAACAGAGGAAGGGAAAGGGTACCATATTCCTGTTGCTTTGTACCACGTTAACGGCAGACAATGCCAAGCTGCCATAAACATGGCCAAAAATAACAGCACAGCACAACCAACTTTATACCATAACATATGAGGCTGTTACTTCCCTGAATAATACTAGCGGTTAAGAGTCTCACGTAAGTCGCTCTTGGGAAGATATAGTGGTCTCTGTCATAAGTGACATTTATAGGGAAATTGATGCATAAGTTAATCTGCTTCAATGGCCTTTTTTTTTTTACTCCAAGTATAGATTCTTTAAAGTATGGATTCTGTGGTGGAATAGTCTTTAAGCAGAAAAACTTTCCCTCTTTGTTGATATTTTATAAAAACAGGATCCCCAAAGAGTCCTGTGGTTTTATATTTCTGCCAATTTGGAGAATAATGCACATTTATACTTTTCTAGAAGGTCAAGAATCATGAAATTAGCATGGCCTGATTTTTAGTAATAGTCCAGTCTTGTATTTACCAGAAAACTTATGTCAATGTTCATTGCAGACATATAAAACTTTTTTTCTTGGAGAAAGCAGTTTAAGGGTCTAATTATCTTCTGATCTTCATTTCCTCATAACTCCAATATATCTTTCTGAAAATGGCACAGAATGCTGATATTATAGCTCCCATTTCTAATGTGAATTTTATTTCTAGTGTCAATAAATTTGCTAATTTAAGGATATGGGAAAAACACATCTTGCTTACTCATGCTCATACTAACTTTTCATCTTTTGTATGTACATTAAAGATAATTTGTTAATAATTATTGTGCTCATGTGCAGTTGCAATTTATTGAGAGCCCATAATTTGTCAGATGCTGTTAGGCATGTTCTTCATTATTACAGATAAAATTTATTGTATGTTTTTCTGGGGATTTACTCTACATATGCTCTTCCATTTAAGACTACCAAAAGAGAAGTTCAAAAAGGCTCATAAGTAGGAAGAAATGGAGCCTCAATTCAAATCTAGGTCTGTCTACTATAACTTAGCAGCCATTAAATAATAGTGCATAACAAATTTTTTAATTCCTTAAATTTCCAGATCTTACCAAATAATCCACAGTCAAAATTGAACACACAACCCAATGTGTTCTGCACCCATTATCTCACAGGGTCTGTCTATTTGCACTAAGATGCTCTGGATATAGAGTCTGCCTCTTAAGAAATTCTTCCAACCCTCCCCCAAATCCTCTTATATCTCATCATTGAATAATTTTTACAAGATTCACTAATGATTTAGAGATGTAGGAAGAGCTCCCATCACACAATGGTATACTGCCTATTTTTATCCCTTCTAGCCACTTTTCCCTCCCTGCTTCTTGTTCTTTCCTCTTTCCTATGACAACAAACGTCTCAATCCTTTATCTCTGGATAATACTCTATACACCCAGGGATTCTCTTTAGGGACTGAGTTTTGGGGACTGCATCCAAGTGTGATTATGAAATAATTTCTTCAGTGCAAATCCAGTGTTATACAGGAAGAAATTATGAATAGAATTTTCTCTACTTACATGTAACTCATTTAGAATTATTCAAAAAGTAATATCATTTTAGCTTCTCACTATAAAGCATATGGTGAACATGCATAGATTGTTTCTTAAGAAGGAATCCACATATATCTAAGTCATGGTTACTAAGAAGCTTTTTCACATATTCTCATTAAAGGCCTGCAGTGCACATAGTTTTACCATTATAGGTGGGTGAGGACAGCAGGAGGTTCAAAGAGGCAGTTTGAATGCAAGGAAGGACTTAGGAATGTGCTATATGGTCGGGTAAAGAATAAAAAAGAAGTTGATCATTTACCATTTTTACCCCTTAATTTTTGTGTAGAAGTATGATGAAGATTTTGAAAAATAATCTTACCAAATGTTCCCACACATTTGTTAGAGGGTAAGAGAAGAATTCTAGAGGGTAAGGAACCAAGGCGTAAGAGGGATGAAAAAATGCATTTAAATTTGGGACCAGATTCTATTTGGCTTTGAAGCCCTTTTCAAAAAGCACATTTAGAAATAGAAGTGAAAAGGAATAAAGCTCAATTATTATAGGAGTAATTCCAATTTGAACTTGAGGGGAAAGGGTAGAAATCTAAAAGCCTCCCATTTCTCAAAAAGTGCTTGAACAGTCCTGAAGAATGTACTCAGCTTTAGTCACAGACAGGGAATTGAAGTCTTCTCTCATTTCCCCCTGGTGTGACTGTCTTAAGGTTCCTCCAACCAAAGGGTCAAAGAACATAAAAAAATAACACCAGTAGAAGCAGAGTCTGAAAAGTCTGATTTGAGAAGAAACATAATATTGTCAAGGGAGTATCACTGCGATTAGATTTGAATGTTGCTCACAATCACCATACCAAAAAACATTATTGACAAAAGTACTGCATAGGACATAAAGTGTCAACACTGATTCATCTATTGTAACAAATGTGCCACACTAACACAAGATGTTAGCAATAGGAGTAACTCGGTGGGGGAGGGTGAATATGGGAACTCTGTGCTTTCTGTGCAATTTTCTGTAAACCTAAAACCACTCTAAAAAACTAAATCTAATAAAAAATTAAAGTACTGCTTTGGCAATTTTTAGGAGCTTTAATCTCATTATTGTTTTCTTTTGCAAGAGTCACTGGAGAAAAATGTACCTTTTATTAATTAGACAAATTCTGCAGCTTTTGCTCTTAATCCCATTTACTGCAACTGTCCTTGCAATTGCTCTTTTCCTTACATGTCTTTTTTAAGATTTATTTATTTATCGCCACCCCCCCCACACACACACACCCCACTCACTGTTTTGCCCTTGCTGTCTGTTCTCTGTGTGTTCTTCTGTGTCTGTTTGTCTTCTCTTTAGGCAGCACATGGAACCGATCCTGGGACCTCCCAGAGTGGAGCTCCCTGATTTGCTGTATCTCTCATTGTCTCTCTTCTGTGTCTCCTTTTGTTGTGTCATCTTGCTGCGCCAGCTTTCAACGTGGGCCAGCACTCCACGAACCCTAGACCTCCTAAATGGTAGAAGGGAGCCCAATCACCTAAGCCACATCCGCTTCCTTCGTTACATCTTAATTCTCCCCTTCTTTCCTGGTATCAGCTCCTGTATTTGCAGAAGTGGTTGGAGATTTTTTTCTTCAGCCATCCCTCTCTATCAAGGTACTGCCCAGCCTCCCCATCCCCATCTCACTCCTTCCCCTTATCATCATACTTCTCAAATAAGTACTCATTATTTCTACAACCACATTACCCATTCATTCCTTTGCAATTGTTTTTGATCCTCTATATATCTATGACATTCCTCTTTTGACTTTTGCCACTATCTTGTTATTCACCAAGTACAATGGCCTTTTAGAAGAAGTTAGCTTTAATGAGATATAATTTATAAACAAAAAAAGTTCCAATTTTAAGTGCATTTTGATGAATGCATAAATAAGAGTAACCATCACTACAACCACAATATAGAACATTTCCAACAATCCAAAGTTTCCTTATGCTCCTCTGCATAAGGAAGTCTCTTTTTCATTTTAAATTATTAAAATTCTTAAGGCTACTTTGAACAACGGCAAGAGTAGTTCTTAAAATATTCCATAATATTCACTTGGCATGTGTTTTAGTTAGTGAAAAGCTGTCAAGGGAATATATTGGAAATGTGTTGGCTTTTACATTGAGGATTTATTAATGTATAAACTTACAGTTCTGACACTTAGAAAAATGTCAAAACCAAGGCCTCAGGTGAAGCTCTCTTCCCAAAGAGATGGTTGCCCGTGATCCTGGACCTCTGTCTCATGGCATGGAACAGTGGCAGCATCTGCTGTCCCTACCTTCTCCTCTGGGTTGCTTTCACCTTCTGGCTTCCTCCAGCTTTCTCTCTGCTTCTGTGGTTTTCCATCTCCTGAGTTCCACTGAGTTCCACTTCTGGCTTCTGAGACTTTCTCTCTCAGCTTCTGGGGGTTTCTCTCTGTCTCTGCAGCCCCCTCTTTCTATATTCATCCTATTTATATAGGACTCCAGTAGGAGAATTATGAACCACCCTAGGTCATGCCTTACGGTAGTAATCGAATCAAAGGGCCTTAACTGAAGTAATTTAATCAAAAGGTCCCACCTACAATAGGTTTATACCCACAGGAATGGATTAGCTTTAAGGACATGATGTTCTGGGGTCCACCCAGCTTCAAACTGTCACATTCCATCCTCTGAACCCCAGAAAGACATGCTCTTTCCATATGCAAATACTTTCATCCCATCACAATATTTCAAAAGCCTTAAAAAATTTCAGTAACAATATTAAGTACAAAGTCTCATCAAATTCAGTTATAGGTATAGTCTGTCCTTGGACAAAAGTCTCTTCTCAGGCTGTGGACCTGTGAAACTGAGACCAAGTTATCTGCCTCCAAAATACAAAAGAGGGACAGTCATGGAATAAACATTCCCATTGCCATAGGGAGAAATTGGAAAGAAAACAGGGGTCACACTCCCTAAACAGTCCTGAAATCCTGCAGGATGTACACCATTAGGTTTCAAAGTCTGAGAGTCACCTATAAAACCACAGCTTATTCTCCTTTGGGCTTGACCGAGCAGCAGCCTTATCCTTTCCAAGGGCTTGCCCAGGGGTCATGTTCTCAGCTCCACTCTCATCATGCATCTGGGTTGCAGCCAACGCTAGGCTGCACCCTCTGAGAACATTGGGCTGAAGTCCAGATTCTCACAAATCTCTGGGGCACAGGTTCAACCCTCTCAGAACAGTGGGGTGGTGGCCTGACTCATCCCAATCCTCGGGGAATGTGTCCCACCCCCTCTAAAGCCTCGGGCGGCAGCACTCTCCCTGAACAAGCAGGCAGAAGGCCCACCGTCTTCAAGTGCTAGGGCATAAACACCTTTTCCACACACATGGGTGGGTCTGCTCTCCTGGCCTCAGCTTCCACAGTTCTGCCTTTGAAGTAATTTTTCCTCAATCTTTCCCTTTTCTGTCCCTTTTAGTCTAGGCTAGCAGCGGTTCTGTTCAGAGAGCAAAAACCTGGTTGGTTTCTCATGTAACACACCGGGGTCCAAGCCATCAGACACTATGAGTTTCCACAAATCCTTCCTGGATAACTGCATTTCCAACCCTGAATTGCAGTGAAATGGCTGACTAGCTCCATGTTCATTTAAACCCTCACACGGAGCACTATTCTCTGGAGACTCACTTTCTGGAAGCTCAGAATTTCTTACACCATCAGTTTCTGGTTTCTCTGTGCCCAGGAGTTCAGTTCTCAGCTTATCCCTTTTTCCTCACATTTGGTATAAGCTATAAATAAAAGCCAGGCTGCACTTTCCACCTTTAGTTTGGAAATCTCAGCTAAATATCCAAGCTCTTTACTTTCAAATTCTGCCTTCCATCCAAATCAGGAGTCAATTTTGCCAAGTTCTCTACCACTTTAAAACAAGTTTGCTGGTTTCTTCCAGTTTGCAATGACACATTCATCATTTCTGTCTAAGGCCTCACCAGAAGCACCTTTAGCATCCATATTTCTACCAGCAGTCTATTCAAAGTAATCGGGGACTTTCTATCAAGCATCTCACAATTCTTCTTGAATCTTCCCCTTATCCATTTATAAAACTGTTCCAACATTTTTGTTATTTGTAATCTCAGCCCCCCACTCTCCTGGAACCAGATTCTGTTTTAGTGAGTTTAAGGCTGCTAAGGCAACATATCAGAAATGGGTTAGCTTTTACAATGGGGATTTATTAATTTATAAGCTTACAGTTCCGACACTGAGAAAAATGTCCAAATCAGGGCATCAGGTGAAGCTTTGTCCCTGAAGACATGGCTGCTGGTGATCCTGGACCCCTGCCTCATGGCAGGGCACAATGGCAGCTTCTGCTGTCTCCTCCTCCTCTGGGTTGCTTTCAGCTTCTGGCCTCCTCCAGCTTTTGCTCTGCTCCTGTGGCTTTCTCCCTCCCAGGTTCCATTGTTTTCAGTTTCTGGCTTCCCAGACTTTCTCTCTCAACTTCTGGGGGTTTCTTTCTTTCTCTGTGACCCCCTCTCTCTGTATTCACCTCATTTATATAAGACTCCAATAAGAGGATTAAGACCCACCCTCGGCTATGCCTTGCTGAAGTAATCTAATCAAATGACCCTTAACTGAATGTAATCAAAAGGTACCACCTACAATAGTTTTGCACCAACAGGAATGGATTAATTTAAGAACATCATTTTCTGGGGTCCACAAATGTCTCCAACTACAACATGTTTATTAAAATTGTAGATCCCTGGACCCCATTCCCAGATACTCTGAAGCATTATAAACTTTCAAAATCAAAATCTAATCAAGACATTTTACTGCTCAAAACATTTCAATAGCTCTGAATTGCCTATAGAAAACCTATTTACTCCATGGAACGGCTTAAAAATATCTGATTCTTGCTTACATCCATTATGACTCTCAGGATTCTCCTTCATAGTTACCCCCAACCTAGGCTCCAGAAATATCATTTATCAATGACTTTGCTACTACCATTCCCTTTACCCACTCCTTCCTAAATCCAACACATGCTCACACATTTCTCAAGCCTCAACACTGAATTGTTTCATGCAGTGAAGTGCCATGACACAGCTATACAAAGTGTAATGAACCACACACTACTTGGGCCTGCCATTGTTTGCTGTACATACTCCTTCTTTCTCCTCCTATAGCACAATAAACACCTGAAGTAAGAAGTGAAGTTCAAGTTCCTCCTCTCAATTCCTTAAACCCACCAGGGTCTTTTACTACCTTGAGACCTTTCTTCCTTGGACACTCTCTTTGGACAAATTTAACTTATTCTTCGGGTCTCAATTATATTATATATCACTTCCTTTATGAGGTCTTTCCTGACCCTCTAATCTAAACGAACAACCCTGCCCATTTCCTCCGTCACACTTGTCTCAGTCTATTTACTTACTTGTGGCAATTTGCTGAATGTCTGTCTCTTCCACTAGTTAGTAATCTCTGTGATGGGAAGAACTGTATCAGTTTTGTCTACTTCTGAACACAAATACCTGGTCTATTGTAAGTAAGTACTGAAGGATATGTTTGCTGAGTGAATTAAAATACTTTGATAAGATATGATCAATGATAAAAATGAGAACAGGATTCAGGTCTTCTGAATCTCAATGGACTATCATATGTATTTGTTATATGTACATTATCTTATATTTAACAATATGCCATCCCTTCCTTATTTCATTAATATTTTTCCCTATTTATAGGCAGTTTTCTCAAACAACAAGAGCCATGTGTTCTATTTCATTTATACTCTCCAACACATTGCCCAGTACCGGTCACAGAATTAAAATAACCATTATAATGACAATGATAACATGATAATAATATCTAACATTCATTGGGGGCTTGCCATACAGTAGGCAATGTGCTAAGTACTTTAAATGGATAATATCATTTTAATTCTCATGACAACTCAATGAACAGAAAGTGTGATGATTACACCTATCCTACAGATGCAAAATCTAAAATTCATGGGGGTAGCTACACAGCTACTGAGTGGCTATGACAGGGGGCAGATATAAGCAGTCTCTCTCGATAACATTGTACATTATGTAAATTTATCCCTCAATAATCGTTTTAGTAAAAACAAATATATGCATTTACATTTATTTCCTTCCATAGTTATAAATTTCATTATCAGATTTTCAGTTTTAAAGTGCACTCTGATAACTGTGTTAATAATAAAAAGACTATATTAGGGACCGGCTGTAGCTCAATTGGTAGGGCGCCGGTTTACCATGTGGGAGGCCCCGGGTTTGGTTCCTGGGGCCTCCTTGAGCTGGCAGACCGCCTTAAGAAGGCAAGCCACCATGGCAGGGCAAGCCGCCCACGAGCAGGGCAAGCCACCTGTGAGCAGGCAAGGCCGCCCGCAGGCAGGCAAGGCCACCGTGTGGTGAGCTGACTTGGCGGGTCGCCACAACGGGGGGTGGGGGGGGGAAGCAGACACAGAAGAACGCAAAAATGAACACAGCAAGAAAAAGCAGAGAGGGGGGGCATATATAATAATTTTTAAAAAAGACTATATTAGAGGAGGAGGTCAAAAACTAAAGTTAGAGAAAGCTCATTACATTAGGAGCTTCCATCCCTAAACTCCAGTGTTGTAAACAATTAAATATCTATTTCTTGTCCTTATTTCATATATTTCTTTTGAGAAACAACAAAAGTATTGGAGTAAAACATCTAAAGTTTCTCAGAAAATAAAAGAGCTGTAAATGCAATAATATTTATACCACCTAAAAGGTAAGCTAAAATAATTATAGCTAGAATGTTTCCTTGATAATTTATGCTTATACTAGAATCAAAGTTGCTTTAAGCATTTTTACTATATATAAGAAGGTACATATATTTTTGTTTAAATAACCACAATAATATCAGTTTCTTTAAAGAAAACCATTCTCAAAAATTCATTAATTTAATTTTGTTAATTTAATTTCAGCAACTGTAGAACAGAGCTGGAGAAATAATTAGATAAAGCTGAACTAAATGACATTTTGGCCTTCTCTATATTTTTAAACAAACTTTGTTAAAAAGCCAATACTGCCTCTAGCCTACACATTTGAATTCTACATTGTGTCAATGAATAGATAATGCACTAAATCTGGAAAATATATTCCCAAGGAAAACAGCAACTTTTATCCACCTGAAGTGGTAACAGTCTGAATTGTCCATGAAACTGTGATAGGCTAAATGACTTGGCATGTTTTAGTTAGAAACCAAGAGATCATTGACTGTAGATAAATGTAAAAAAAAAAAAAGTGATATTGATCTCTTTCATGTTTAATGGTAGCTCCCACACTTTTCTCCCTTCATTTGGTCACCAAAGGAAACGTAATAACTCTGCTGATAATGAAAGGCTTACCCATGGTGGGAAGTCCTATCTTTACTATACAACGGGGACTAGTTTTTATATTGCTTTGATAACTCTAAACCTTTAAACTGCACTTTCTAGGGCAAATTCTGCCCTCCAAAACTTAATTGGACAGAATCTTATGTTGATCCAGAGGGAATAAAATGCTCTCAGAGTAAACCACTCACCCATTAATTTTTCCACGGCATCAAGGTATCATTTTGTACCTGGAAAGAGGTAATTTACCACATGGTACTTCGTAGGAGTTACTGACTGAGCAGTTTACTCCTAGGGAGAATGTAACTCACCCTGGCTCACTATAGAAACAGTCTCCTATTATAATCAGGATTATTATCCTCCGTTTACTCCCTTTTTCTGCCTGAGTCTTTCAGCAACAGCTGGGGACCTCATTTATAAGAAACCTGGGCAGTAAAATGCCCATGATGCTCACAAGAAGAAAACATAACACAGTTTATCCTTGGTCATATTATTATTTTATTATTATGTTATACATATTTGGTATATTTTTTCCAGGAAGCTGAAGGCATTTCATGAACTTTAAATAACCAGTAGGTAGTAATCTATGCCATTGTCTATAAGTTATAGTTACTTCAATAATAACAAAAAATAATCTGAGGGTGGAGAATAGGAGTTTTTTATTTATTGTTAGCATTTAAGAAGGAAGGGATATTTCAGTAATGATGGAAAAATGCTAATGTGCATTTATTTCCTTATTTTATATTTTTATTTTGGATTTAACTAAAGTTAATTAGCTAATTAACTAGCCATTAGCTAAGTGCTTAGGATTTTCATTGCATAGAGTGCAACAATCTGTTTGGAATGGCTGTTCAATAAAGTTATTGACTGATCACTCAAATCATATTTTAATTGTTTCAAATTGTGTAAAAAGTGTTTAACCTAGACTTCCGCAGCTTACTTATCACTAGGTTTCAAGGAGCAGGAGAGCAACCTTTTCTTGAACAGTTTAGTAGATTTGCTTGAACCCCCATGTAGAGTGAGTTGCTACCACGTCTCATCTTGGGAACACAGGTTAGGGATGCAAAGAAAGTTTCAGCAAGTGATACCTTTATTAGGTGTACAGAATAAAGAGTCCAGAAAGGGAAACTAATCTCCTTATCACTTACACAGCACACCGGACCCAAAAGAGCAGGGGAAGAAGTCCATCATGGCCCATCTTCCGACGTGGTCGAAAACTGCTCTGTCGGGGTCAATAGATGGCAGCTCACACGCCCCACTTTACGCCAGAGAAGAGAGACAAAGCTCTACTGCTTGAGTGTGATTTTTATCTACTTTGTGGGGAGGGGTCCTGCCAATGAGAATTCCTTTTCTGATAAGCAACTGGAGCTGTTTGTTCCCGGTTTCTGAGTTTAGGATCTGGCTGGGCCTTTTCATTAGACTTACCATCTCCCCCAGGTTGTGGAATGTCACATAATAGAAAATGAGGTAGGGGTAGTGGAAGGCTGGAGCCTAGCCCTTTAGTGTGTGTTCAGGACTTACCCAGAGAAAGAGGTGGGGATAGGTGAAGTCTGGGTAATGGCCAGTTAACAGGCACCTGTGATTTCCCTAACATGCTGTCTTACTAGTGGAAACCCATACTCACTCCCCCCATTGACAGCTCCTAGATTCTTAAGGGGCTTGCATTTTTCTGTTTGTAACTTTCTGGAATTTCTTGCTTCTGCTGAATTTTCCATCTCTACTAGGTGTTAGTTCCTGAGCTTCCTGAATTGGTTTCATAATGCTTTGGGTTCACTCCTCACTGGTGATGGCTCTCATGATTTCATACCCTCTCCTCTATGTCCTCAAAACTATAACCAAAGAATGCCACAGATTTTGCAAAGTTTTTGATATGCTGGTTATGGATAGAGATGGGAGCACAGCATAGTTTGAGTGAAGTATAAAATTCATTTCAACTGTAAGTATCCGTCTACTGGGAATTTCTAAATAACCATGTGCCTCCCGCCCAATCCCACTTTAGAACCTTGATTACGGCTATGTTCTCAAGCATTTCTTTCCCTCTTAGTGCTTCTCTCTTTTCTCCACTTTTTAGTCAATGTATATCTATCAACTTTCTGTTTCTTAAAAAGAACATTTTGACTCTTATTTGTGTAAACTCTCCTATCTAGGCTAGGCTCAAGGAAATACCCCTTTTATAAGCAAATGTATACATTATTATAAAGGTTTTCTCTTTCTCTTCTCCCCACCCCAATCAAAGAAAAAAAACTTCCATCTTAAATAGAATTCAACTTTTCTTCTGTAGGGTGTTTTTCCCAGGCACTTTGGGATAGTCCTGGTTTGTGCCTTTTGTCTTAAAATAATTATGAATAGTGTCACTTTCTCCCTCAAAAGTACTCCAGTTTGGTTAATAATGTTTTACCCATGCACTTTGAAAGTATTGTCTTGTAATCCTTTAAGAAAAAAAGTTTTTGAGCACACATAGTTGCATATATATTCACTCAAGCACATGTGTGTAATAGGGTAACAGATTTAACTGATTCTACAATGCAGAAGATATCTAGCTCTTTACTCTTAGCCTGGTCTGATAATTTCAAATGTTTCTTTGGTTACATATTCCTTTGTCTTTCTTAACCTCTGAAATACCCCACTCTCAATCCAAGAGTTCACCAAGACGATAATTGGGCATTTGCAACCTTGTGGTAGCAGTGATATCCTTGGGTAGGATGTTTGTAGGTTCCAGGTTTTCCTGTCCATCTGTGTGCTGCTGACCAGCCAACATTTGCATTTGTAATCTCCTGGAGTAATCTAAAGTGTAGTGTTAGCTTGGTGGAAGCCCTGTGGTCCTCACTGGTTAGTTCGGCCTGATCTTGATTCATATCAGGTGCCTCTGTGGAGTGAGCCACCATTCAGCACCAGCCTAGACTCATTGCCCTATATTCATTGAGAAAGAGCTACTTCATGCTTTTTTAAAATTATGTCACCAGTGGCAAAAACTCCAAGTAAACACTCATTACTTCTGGGTTCCTTCTATATACACAAAGGATAGAAGAGCAGCTCATGAAAGACGTAAGCCATGCTAGTTTTAAGTCAGCTTCAAACTGGCCATCTCTCAGAGTCCCAAATGGGGAATCAGGACAAGAGCTCCCTACTCCCTGGCACTGAGTTGTTCTAAACTTTCTTGTCCCCCTCTGCTTACCCCTTCCTTCCCTCCTACAAATGCACACTATGAACTGAAGTTTTTAAGAACAATTAGGAATCACATCTTATCACTCCTTCTTTCTTTGTCTCTTCCCATTAACTTATGCTGTCTCCAGAAGAAGTGCCTTACCTTGCTGCCCAGATGGAACTATTATCTTCTCTATACATCAGAAGAAACCCTCCAGACTTTACCTCCAATTGGTTAAAGATGATTAGAACAATTTAGAAAATACTCAGGCCAGTTGCCTGGCTTGCAGGAAAATTGGCTTGTTGCATAATCTATTCTGAACGTCAGAGGTGAATAGTAATTTCTTCTTTCTCTTTGCATTCTTTAAATAGCTTCTCTAGTTTCTCTACTCTCTGCCCTCTCACCCCACCCCTTCTCCGTGGCAGACAGATGAGTCTTGGGCAAAGAGGGAGAAGGCAAAAGACTATGAAATCTGAAAATATGAAAACAATATGTTTTGAAACTAGGGTGCTAATCAGGTAATGCTAGTTTTAAATTTCCATCCATTTCTCTTCCAGATTTAGGGAAATGAAGCGAACAAAAAAAAATCCTGTCCTTAATTCCTATCAGAACTCCTTGTGTATTGCTTCCAAATTTTAGAAATACTTAAGAGCATACTCCTGATTCAGATATAATGTGGCTACTTTCTAGACCCAGCTACCAATCACAGAATTTTCCACCATCAAGGATAGTATTGGCTTTTAAAACCATAGTGGTGACTTCTAACTTGATGGCATATAAATACTCAGAGAAAGAGTGGGGGAAAAAAAGTTAATTTAGTTTTAGCCACATCAAGTTGTCCATGATATAAAAGTTTCATTTTAGGTGTTTGTTCTTCTTTAAGTATTGAATTACTATTTTATTACTATTACTATTATAAAAATTTGTTACAAAGTTTTCCACCAACATTTATATATCTACCTTTTTTCCTGTAAAACTATATTCAAAAGCATTCTTCAGTTGATTAGAACAAATTGTCATAAATCTTCTGATTCCACTCATGACTTTCTCATATGAAAGTGCCAAAAAAGAGAATGTCTGCACAACTCAAAATTCTCTGGCACATCATTTCAGTGCACAGAGGAAGATGGATGGGATATTTCTGCAGCAGATGATGAACAATAATTATAAGCAAATGGTTGAGTATTTCAGAGGACACACATTCAAGAATATTGAAAACAGTAAGGAAAGGAGGTCCTTCTAAACAAAAAAAATATATAATGATCTAGAAGGCAAACCTGCAATACAGGAGCACAATTTTCAAATGGAATAGGGCCATTAATTTTAAAAAAATACAGGAAAGAAGGAGCAAGGATTTAATAACCTCTATGATAGATATTGTGCCAATTTGATTGCAAATATATTTAATTGAAAAAAAACAATTGAAATAAATAAGTTATTGGTTAAAGATATAAAACATTAGGACAGTCTGTAGTGGGAGATAGTATTAAAATTCAGAAACCTGTGAAATGACCCTCTGCTATATTTGACTTCTTTCAAGTTCAGATCAAAATCTACAATCTTCATTAATTACCCTCCTATTTTTCTTATCTTCTCCATGATGCCTGACACAGGAATGAGCAGAAATTGCATCCTTAAGCCATACATATTCAATTAATTAAAGCAAGAGAATATGAAATAAAATTTAAATAAAAATATGGAGTTGTTTTGAATTTTTTTTCTCTACTAATGCTCACTGCAATTAAATGCAAACTCCCTGCTAATATGAAAAAGAGCAATTGAGGGGGGTTATGAGTTTATTCTCATTCACTCATTCACTCATTTATTCAAAAACTGTGCCCCATTCTCCTTTAGAAAATACAGTAAATTGTACCTTTTAACCTGTGATATTCTTGAGGATAGCTAAATTCTGAGATTTAAGTATGCACAGGAGCAATCTCCCTCAGAGTCAAAGTTCAGTCTCTAGGTCGAATTTATCTTCCCTTGTTCAACACACTGAGTGCCCATCATGGGTCAGGCCTTATCCTAGGCAAAGGGGATCCAAAGACAAGCAAGGAGACAGTCTCCGCCAGCAAGGGCCTTAGTCTAGGATGGTCAAGGAAGATTTCTCAAAGGTGGTGATAGCCAAACTCACCAATTCTAGAAACGAAATTATTAAACAGTCTACTTCAGCAATTTTATGGTGTAGTAGAAGGAACATTTTGAAAGATGTAGCCAGGGCCAGTGCAGGGGTGGAGTGGTATTTACTGTTTAAGTTTACACTTTATCCTGCTGACTCTGAAAGGCCATTGAATGTTTTTAGGCAAGTAAGGAAAATGGTCAGAGATGCATTGCCCTTGGGAAGCAGTTGTATCTAGTGATGGAATAAAAGACATGACATGGGGGTAAGTAAGTAGAGGCATTATATACATAACAGCATTGCAAATTTGGTATGGAAAAGAATATAGAGTAATAATTTAAGGGATATGAATTTTATGGGATGCATTTAAATATAGTTTTGGATGATTGATTGAATGAAGGATGTCTCTACTCTTGGCATATAAAATGTCTTGTGGGAGCACAGAAGTAGCAAAAAAACCATCTGCCTAAGACAAAAGCAGGGACAGGGTTCAGTGAAGATTTTTATGGAAGTCAGATTTGAACTAAGATAAGTGGGAAAGATAGTGAAGAAAATTCTAAGCAAGTAATACTCTGTGAAAATGCATAGAGGAATGAAAAGTATGACCAGTGTAGGAACAGTGAGAAATTATGTGACCGGCTTGTTTTGAGGTAACATGAATGCTATCCAAGCATATATGTTAGGCCAATGAGAAAGTCAGTGGACATAAAGAAATGGAGCAAATATGAAAGCATAATTGATGGGGCATGTTCCATGAGGCAATGGAAGAAGTACTAGACTAAGAACGTAGGTTGCAGAATTTGTCTTTGAAAAGAATTATTGCTTTTCCTGAGGGGTTTAGGCTGGTGTAAAGCGAAGATTCAGTGATACACTTCAGTCACTTATAATTTTTCACTGTTCCTACACAGGTCATGCTTTTTTTAATGCCTCTATGCACTTGTGCAGAATTTTTCCTCTACTTAGAATTTTCTTCACTGTCTTCTCTTCTTATCTTAGCTCAAATGTGACTTTTATAAAAATCTTCACTGGACCTTGTCCTTACTTCTGTCTTGGGCAGATTTTTTTCCCTCTATTTCTGTGTTCCCACAATACTTTTTATATGCCATAATTGCAGCCATCACTCATTCGCTCAATCATTCAAAAATACATTCAAATGCCTACCATATAACAGACACTGTGGAATCACAAGGATTTACAGCATAAGCTTAGTCCCTGCCTTCATTAAGCTGATACTCTGATAAGGGAGAGACACTATAAGCAGGAAAGCAGACAGACAAATTATTTCTCATCTTAATAAGTGCTATGATGCAAACAAGCAAAGGGAAGATTAAAATATATATATTATATCAGGGATTGGGGAATAATCTAACTTAGGTGGGAAGGTCAGGAAGAAGGATTGGGGGTGTTTAAGTTCTCAAGAAAAGGAAATAGGTAGCCATGTGAGCATGGCTAGAGCTGTGCTGTCTGATACAATAGCAATTCATGCATGCTTATTTAAATTTAAATTAACTAATAGAAAATAAAATTTTAAATGCTGTTTTTCAGTGGTACTAGCCACATTTAAAGTGCTAATAGTCAGGTGTGGCTGGTGACTATTGTATTTGACAATGCAGAAGGATATCCATCCTTGTAGAAAGTTCTGGAGTAGGGCGTGGTAAATTAAGGGGAGTGAGACAAAAACTGTGGTCGTAGAGAAACAGATACCAGACCCTGCAGGGCCTTGAAGATGCAATTATTATAGAAAATGGCCCTTGTGTGAGATTCTTAGTGGCAGAGATAATGCTGTGT